>PVIR01005241.1:0-57059 GCA_004026965.1 Petromus typicus
CACCACTTTCAATGTTTCTTTTTAAATTTTTGTGATTAATTATTGTCATTTTTGATGGCTGAAAGACACCTAAAGATGAACATTATAAAAGACCTTGACTACACTAGTAAAATCTGTAATACACACAGGATTAAGTTCTATAAAGAAGATTTGAAAATATAAGATAAAAGTGTGTGTTAGGAATTTCCACGTGATGTTACCTTAAGAGAGAGAAGCTAAGAATACAATGTGGTTATTTTAGCTGCCAAAGCCGAGTGCCTTTTCCACTTACACATGGAAGTTACTGGAAAGTGCACCATTCCAACATATGAGTGGGACTTCTATCTCATGATGTTAATAAGCTACAAAACTCAGACATTGAAGACAGCATTCTGTGGAGCCCCGATGGACACTTCTGAAAAAAATCTTAAATATAAAAGTCAAACTTGCAAACGCTCAAAAATCGTTCCAAGCTGCAGTGTGAGAAGAAACAACTGGATCTCTTCCTTGAAAGATTCCGTTAACTCTGAAATAGTGAAACAGAACAAAACAAAAACTCTGACAAGAATAGCTCTTGGGCCTTTGGGTGGTCAGAGAATGAGAAAGCTTGGTTTTAAACAAAATACTTGCTTCTCTTTATAAACTTTCCCTGTGGCATATTGCAAGGTTCTCTTATATTTCCTCCTCAAACTTAGATCTTTCCTCCTCACCCTCCAGAGCCTATGCCTCGCCTCGGGATGACTCTGGTGAACAAAGACCGCGCACTCTCTGAAGCCTGCATTCTGAGCCTTTCTGTCTCACTGCCTATCACAAGGAAGCTTCCCGGACATTTTAGACTTAAAAAAAAAATCTTGCAATTCAATAAAAATGAAGATTTTCCTTTTAGGTCACCATTTCTTCTGGCAGACTGAGCCTAAAGTGCACTTTATTTCCCTTTAATTTAACAGCTCCAGCAGCTTTTCCAGTTAAATCGACTGTTCATTATTGAGCCCCATTTCTGAAGGGGCTGTGCGGTGCAGTTTAATGAGTCCTTGGCACAAAGCTCCCTTTCAGCACCGGGAAAGAATAGGGGCTGCTCAGGCCCTGTAGGGCTGTATGTCAAAGCCAGCCCATAATGCCTGTCAGCCAAGGGCAGAAATTCCCACTGATATGAGAATGTGCAAGAAATCAACTTTCACCACCGGCGAGCAGATTAAGACAAGACCAGGAAATGAGACTGTAGGTTTAGAACAGTGACACCTGTTTGAACAGAGCGATTTTCCCATCCCTTGAGCCCTGTGTGGCTGGATTGGGGGCTGGGAGATGCCGCAGCACAGCCAAGGCCTCGACATCCTCCAGGTCCTCAGAGAGGGGCAAGGAAGACATCGTGGGAGAGGGCATCTTTGGGGTAGGGCCTGTGCTAAGTGCCTTTGCACATTTTTTTTTTCTACTTCAATCTTTGTAATGAGCCTATGTTAGTTGCCTGTGATGGTAGGAGAAACTAAAATCCAGGTGCTTTCATTTCTGGTTCCAGGTGATGCTGCTAATTGCCCACTTAATGCCCAAGATGAGACGGAGGACAGGCCTATCCGGCTCTAGGATGTCTGTCTCTCTAAGGCTGTGAAGCGAAGCTCACCAAATTTAATTTGGTTCCTTGGAAATAACCAAACTGTAATTACTGGGATGCTGTACAAATTTTAATTGCATGACATGTTAGAGAGCTCTGACAGTAGATAGCTTGTTTTGTTCAGAGCCTCGGGAAACTTGAAGACGGTCCCTTTCACTAAATCTTGGCTCTGCTGAAGGTCAAAATGGGCCAAAGGATTTTTACAGAAAGGAATCCTGGATGTCTTTGTGATACACTAATACTCTGCTCCTGATTTTTCAAGAAGGAAGTGTGAATTGGGTTTCTTTTGGTATCGTGGAGGGAGAAGATAAAACCTGTTGAAATTTAATTCTCAGAAAGAAAGGTAAAGATAAAATCATGACTTAGGCAACTCTGATATGAAATACATGTGAAAAGTCCTATATAGCTCATTAAGAGTCACAAAAATGTTAGGATTGTTTCCAAGAACACCTAGGAAGCAATAAACACACATAGGCATGTGAAATATGCACACCATATAATATTACCTTAACTTTACTCAGTTATAGAGCAGTTAGGCTATAAATTGTTGTGGTTATTTCATGCACAGAAGTTATTAGCATATCTACTGAACAAAACTATTATGAGGTGACAAGTTTTACTAAGTTAGAGGTCTTCAATAAGAGCCAATAGTGTGAAGGATTAAATCAATCAGTTGAACTCTTTCTAGATATTCTTTATATAACAATGAGACAATGTGGTGTTCATCTTTATATCTTATTTTAAGGTTACTGAATAATTTTTCTGATAGGCCTCATGTTTTATATGTCAATTTGGACCCATTTAGAGGAAGAAAAGGACTTGCCTGCATCACAGTTAATCGGCGGCAAAACAAAACTGAAAGGGTATGCATTTTTGGAGCAGTTTTCAATCTATTTATTTATTTATTAGTTTTTTGAGACAGGGTCTCACTTTGTAGTTCAGAATGACCCTGAACTCACTATGTAGTCCAGGATAGCCTTGAACTCATGGTAATCCTGCCTGTGCTTCCCCGAATGCTAGGATTACAGGCGTGAGTCACCACACCCAGCTCAATCAGTTTAAATTAAATGGGATTGAGAAATATGTGTGAATTGACCTGGATAGCTAAAGTAAGAGTTGGAGAATTCACCACAGAGTACAGTTCCTGCTCACCACACAGAGTTGATTTGGGTTCCTGGAAATAGACCCAGAGATGGAGAAGTTGTGTGTCAAAGGTTGATTGTGGTGGACCCTCAAGAGATAGGTCTGTTGGGAAATGAGGAAATTAAGATTGGATGGAATGAAGAGCTGAGCTTCAACTGTCTTGGCTAACCAGCTCTGGAACGGAGACAGTATTTCAGCGTTGACCAAGGTTGAGGCAAGAAAGATCTGGCCTTTATACCTCTACATCTGTGATTTCCTTCATTGGAGGTCAATACTTGATGCAGGGGTCCAATAGCTAACAAACTATAATAAAACTATAATAAAAAGACCATCAAGAGCCATCATTGTTGGATTAAAAGTGCGTGTCAGGGGTACTGTTTTGAAGCATGTTCCAGTTTCATCTAGGCTTCATGGAAAGGGCATAAGGATAGAAAACTGATGTCTATATAAGTGGTCCCCCTGAATGTGATTCTCCTTGGATTTCATGGTAGTGTAGGATGATCACACTACAGTGTGTCAGGGACCATCTTCCTTTATGTTTGAGTGTCCAGGGTAACTACAAATAACGTTACATTTTATTTTTATAAATGTCCTTCTTCTGACGGTTGATTTTATAATCAATCAAGTTCTTCTCAATCTTACAGTAGTCCTACCTTATTTTCTGCAAAATGTTCCCTTCTCTCTGCACCCAGACTGGGAAAAGTAGCCTCAGTGCATTAAGGATTTCCCAGAAGAATGGCAGAAGGCTTGCTTCAGCAACTTCTGCGTCTGGTTAGGAACACAGTACTGTATAGAGGTGGAGGTGCAAACATGACCAGCCAGATTCCTACAGTGGGGAAGTAGGAGGTGCAATGTGAGGCAAAAACAGGGAGAGTAGCACAGATGATGACAACAATAATAGCAACAAAATTACTTGCTATATTGTAAAACAGAATTTTGAAATCAAAATTTGAATTTTTTAAACCTGAAATCATCAAGTCATTTCTGGCCTGGCTGAAGGCAGGTACCTTGCTTTTCACATAAGAGACACTTTAGGCTGGAATGGAATGTCAGGTCCATCTGTCCATCTTAGTGAAGGGACTCAAGCCAAGGCTTTGCTCTTGGTTCTGGAAGAGCAGTTTCTTAAGGCTCCCAAGCTGGTGCTTCTTCCATGCTGCCAGCACTTACTCTGTCCTCCAAAGAAGTGGAAGGACCCATAACAGTCACAACAATATGGAGATAGCAATCTCACCTCTGTTAGAAGAGAAAGATGGTGCAAAGACTTGGGATGGCTTGTCAAAGCAGCTGGCAAGAAAACTACTGTACAGAAGAACAAGGGGAATTATTTTTTCAGTGTAAACAGAGGAAGACATCAGGTCAAGAGCAGAATTGTCTCTTGTGCCAGGAAAGTGACAATAATAAAAAAAAAAGTCCTTCCAAGAACACCGCAGTGTGCACCAGGCCATGACATACCAAAGTCAAGTACACTCCTCTTGGTAAATCTCCAGTGGGTCTTCATTTTCATAAGATCATTCCTATGCCCTTTAAACCCTGGATTTTTTCTAGTTTTATGTTCCTCTACTCCTTATCTCATACTCTATGTTCTAGCCATGTCAGTAGAATGTTCTAATTCTACTCTGTTATTTTTAGAGCATGTTTTTTTCAATTGCAGAATTAAGGGTAAGGTACAGATATTTCATATATACTCCCTGGTGGATAGAGTGGGATCTCAATTTAACTGTCTTTGGGTTCTGCTACAGAGATTTGTGGAACATATTTTTATGTGTATGCAGAGCATAGTTGTATGTGGGTGTGGTACTGCCAGTTGTGTTTGGGTGGGTCAGTGAGGCCTGGCTTTGGGGTCTCTGTCCTGTCCTTTGCTCTTGCTTTGACATTATTTTCCTGCTGTGCTTCCTGGATGCCATGAGCTAAGCCATTTTGTTCCATCAGGCCATTGTGCCATGACTCTCCAGCTGTGCAGCCTGATGACCTATCCTTCTTCAAGTTGTGGGTGTTGGATATTGCGCCTAACGATGGAAAAGCTGACTAATGCATACTCCCTGCACCACACAACTTCTTTATTATAAACATCCCTGACCACAGTAGTATGCATGTACAATTGATGAACCCAGTTTAATAAATTGGTCCCAATCCATAGTTTACAGTAGGATTTACTCTGCTTTGTACTGTCTTTGGGTTTGGAAATGTGTATGTCATCTATAAATTATTATAGACAACACAGGGTGTTTTCATTGCATTAAAGTCCTCTGTTGTCCACTTTTTTGTACTATGTTGGTCTTTACATTGTCTCCATTTCTAGAATGCCACACAGTTGGAATCACACAAAATACAGATTTTTCAGATTGGTTTCTTTTACTTCCTTATATGCACTTAGGTTTTCTTTTTTTTTTTTTTTTAGTTTTTTTGCTTTGTCCTGAACTCACTATGTAGCCCAGGCTACCCTCAAACTTGCAGCAACCCTCCTGCCTCTGCCTTCTGAATGCTGGGATTACAGGTATGAGCCACCATGGCTGGCACTGTGATATTTGGTGCCTGGGATTGAACTCAGGACCTTGCGCTTGCCAGGCAGACACTGGAACCACTGAGCCAAATCTCCAGCCCTCCTTCATGTCTTCTCATGGCTCCATACTTCATCTCTTTTCACAGCTGAATAATATTCCAGTCTTTAGGATCACTTATAATTATCAACTGACTTTCAAGAAGACATCTTGTTTTCTAGTTTGGGTAATTATGAGTAAAAACTGCTATAAACCTCTGTGTGCAGGCTTTTGTGTGGCACACATTTTAATGCCTTTGCACCAAACATTCAATTGGTGGCTTGTATGAAACCTCCAGTGTTTCCTGAAGTGGCTGTATCATTTTTCTCTCATTCTGGCAATAAATGAGTTCCTGCCTGCTCCAGGTCTTGCCTGTGTTTGGCAACAGTGTTTCAGATTTTGACTATTCTAAAAGGGAAGTGGTTGTATCATGAAGTTATTTGAATTTGGCCTTTCCTGATAATATATAAGAGAACATAACTTTCCTTGTGATTATTTGCCATCCTGTATATCTTACTTGGCAAGGTATCTATTCAGAGATTTTATTCAGTTTTTTTTTTAAGTGCATTGTTCATGTTCATAAAGAGTTCCCTGCATATTTGGGGTAAGATAGTCATCAAGTGAATCTTTGGTAAATATTTTCTCTGTGTCTTGTCTTGTCTTCTCATCCTTTTGACACTGTCTTTCATAGAGCATAAGTTTTCAATTTTAATGAAGTCTAGCTTATCAATTATTTCCTTTATGAACAATGACTGGTATTGTATCTAAGGCATCTCAGTGCTCAAATTCATGTGGGATATTTTGAATGTTAATCTCTAGGAGTTTCAAGGTTCTGAAACTTGCACTTAGGTCTGTGACACTGATTTTCAATTACTTTTTATAAAACATGTAAAGTTTATATCTTGATTAATTTTTTTGCATGTGGATGCCTAGTTTTTAGTACATCATTGAAAAGTTCACCCTTGCTCCATTGTACTTGTCAAAGACCAGTTGACTGTATCTCTACAGTTATAATCTGCTTATCTCTATTTCTGAGCTCTCCATTCTGTTCCATTGATCTATGTGTCTATGCTTACCCTATCTTGTATACTGCATTTTTATCATAAGTCTTAAAATTTGATTGTATCAGTTTTCCAACTTTGTTAGTCTCTTTCCATATTTTTGTATGCTATAAGTGTAAATCCCTATATCTTGTCTTATGAAGTTGCTGCTTGATAGGACCCCCCCCCATTTTCTTTCTTAATTAATCAAAACTCTCGATATCTTTTAAGGCCCAGACTAGCTGGCATCTTTTTAAAAATTCCTTGAAAATTCCAGAAACAGTGGATCATTCCATTTTGGATGCTCTAGGGACTGTTTATTTGTGTTTCTATAAAGCTCTATGCTGGGGATGAGAAGCAAGTCTGTTAATTTGTCTCTGTCTGGTACCCCATGTACCTAGTATGTGTATATTGTTGATGCTCAGGATGGTACCCAGGACATAGTACATACCCGAAAGATATTGGCAAATGAGGCAGATAGATATGTAACAAATAGGTGCTGAAATGGTGGACTGAGCCTGGAGAAAGAGGACTTTGTTTGAAATTAAATACTATTGCTACTAGCTGCTTGATCTTTGGCAAGATGCCTCAACTGGAAAATGGGGATGATATTCTTGAGATAGAGATAATATGCTTGACCTGAAAGAGTTTTATGAGGATTAAAGAATAATGTATTCAAATGCTCAGTGCTACTTCAAATGTAAGGTGAGAGCTCAAGAAATGCCTTTTTTTGGGGTACTTATAATTGAACCAGGATCTTCATAATGAGCTACATCTCCAGTTCCCTTAAAAAAAAAATTGAGATAGGGTCTTGCTAAATTGCCCAGGCTGGGCTTGAACTTGCAGTTTTCTTGCTTCCTGTTTTAGGAATGAATGGATGAGTGAATAAAGAAGTGCAATAAAAGAGATAAAGGTGAAATTTCAGAGAAAGCATTAGGAAGAGTGGCAGTGAGAATTGGAGTGGCTTTTTGAAAGAAGCTAATGTTTAATGTAGGTTTTAATAGCAGGATAGGACCCTCAGAAAATGTAGGGAAATTAGTGATCTCTTTGCTCAGCCTTACAGAACTGTAACCTAAAGTACTTCCTGTTGTCTTAAATGTTATGCCCAAAGGAAGCCAATTTAATAATAAAGATCAGAAGCAGAGATGGGCAGGAGTGGGTAAAATTCAGATTCTTGGGCTGGTGTTGTAGCTCAGGGATAGAGAACTCTGCCAGTGTGTCAGAGGCCATGTGTTTGATCCCTTCTACTAAAAAACAAAATCAGACTCTTTTTTCATAAAAGTGATATGGAGGGGCCAGAGGAGGGGATTAAAAGATAAGTATGATATTCAAAGACTAGAAAATATCCCTCTTTACTCATTTCCACCTTTGATGTAGTCAGGAAGTGCTTTGTGGAAAAAACAGGCAGGTTTAATGAAATTATGTAGTGTTGACTCTCCTCATGGCCTGTGCTAGGCAACTCCAGCTGGCCTCACACAAGAGGAAGCAAACTTCAGGGGCCCTCAGGCCATTGTTTTAGCCCTCTACAGAGAAGTGTTCCAGCAGCTGATCGGAGCTGCTTAAGCCATTTAATTGAATGAATTCAACCTCATATAATAGTATCTCGGTCTTTAAGAATTTCTTTGAGGTGCACCGGATATTAGGCTGTTGGACTGCTTAAATTACCCGGTCTTATATGGCTCTGGATTTTTGTAGCATCTATACTGTTACATTTTGCAGAAACCTCTGTGGACTTGGAGCAATCTTGCATTCCACTCCAAGGATGCTGCTCTGTATTGATTCAACTTCAGTCTAGTGTCTAAGAAAAGTAAAAGCTGTCAAGTATTTGAGTGTAGTCTGAGCAAAAAAGATTCCATGAGAGAGTTGTGTAATTATCCTCCTTTGTAAGAAAAGAAGAGGGCATAATCAGTGTTCGGAAATCAAGTCCTTCCACTCTGCGCTGACGTCATCAGTTTGGCCTGAGTCAGAATGGTCATGTGATGCATGAATCATTTCAGAAAGAGTGAAAAAACCATTGAAGGGCAAGTAACTATCTTTGGCCTTTCTCTCTGTCAGTTCAACTTTGTACCAAGGCCAAAATGAGATTTGTTTCTTTTTTTGTATGTATATGTAATTTACCAACAAAGACTAAGTAGTTCTTAAGCATGTGGTCATGAATTCTGACAAATGCTCATGCTCAGTTGTGGCTCGGGTATTAGGTAGTTTGTGTGTCTCTCAGACTTCATGCATTGAAACATAATCCCTGTTGTGATAGTGCAAGAGTGTGGAAACTTAATCTGACCCTGGTATCCTGAGGTGAGGCCTTGAAAGCTGATGAGGGTGAGATAATATCATCAAGGTTACAGTCTTATGATGGAATCATGTCAGTTTTATAAGAAGGAGAGAAACCAGAAGACACACACACACATGCATGTGCACAGCCCATCTCTTGCTGTATGATGTTCTGTGCCACTCCAAGTTTCTGTCAGCAAGAAGGCCATCACCAGATAAGGTCACCGGAACTATGAGTCAAAATAAACCTCTTTAAAAAATACAATTGTCTGACTCAATTTTTTTATTATATCAATTAAAAATGAGGACAACACTTCAGGATGATATTCAATATTTGTATCCCTATATAAAATTCTTTTAAGTTGTGGGTATTGGATATCCTGTCCCAGTGATGTGGAAAGTGTCTATGATACTGTATTTATAAGTGAAAGTTCTAATCCTCAATTTTGAGTTGTTGAGAATGAAGCAAATGTTTGGTGGTTCTGTTAGAAGTTTTGCAACCTGGATGGAATATAAGGGAACAGAAAGAAAGCTGCTGCTTCTTGTTGCTTGTGCCTTCTGTCTACTGTGCTATGGACTGTTTCTCCTTTTCCATACCACCTGCCTTGGGTTGGCCAACTGTGGACTGAAACCTCCACAAAGTATGAGCTGAAATAAACCTTTCCTCCTAACTTTGAGTGTGAGACATTTTGTCCCAGTGAGGAGAAAAGTGCCTAAGACAGGTTGGGTAATCCTCAACAAGGTGGATTTACAGACGACAAAAAAAACCCAAGTTACTTGCAAACATACTGACAAGTAATAACAATCTCACAGTCAACTTCAATCCCTAAATACACTTCTATCTACCTGCAAATCCTGCTGCCTACACATACTCTCTCAAATCCCTTAACACAAGCTCTTTTCCTCAGCTGTGAAATAACATCAACAGAGTCTTACTCCCTAGTTTTTACCTACTGACCTTTCTTCAACCTCCCTCTCTTTTCATTGATACATCCCCTTCATTGTCCTCTTTCTTTCCTTTTCTACCCACACCTACATCACAGACAAACCACAGAAAGCAGAATAATACAGTCTTTAGGGGGCAATGACAAAGAGGGTGAAATTCTTAAAAGCAAATATCAGTGTTTACGACTGCTATATCGGGGTTCTGTTGGTGCTATCAAAACCAGTACAGATTGTCCCCTTATGACACAATGATGGGACCAACTAAATTAAATTGAGAAGCTTGAGGGGATAGATAATATCTATGGACACATAAGCCAAGAGCAAACACAACACTATTTAGTAGAACATAACTAAATATATCCTCATACCAATAATAAATGCTTTTCATTTTATTATCTCACTGCCCCCCCCAAAAAAAACACCAGCACAGCAAAATTCCTCCAAAGACTGAATATTCCTAAAGCAAATTCAAGGGCCCCTGATGAAAACAAAAGCAAAGAAAGACAGCCATGATATATGAAGTGATGCAGAAGTAAAGAATCTCTTTGAGTTCAAAGAGGACATTAGAAAAAACAGTAGAATTGACATACGAAGTGATCAAGATAGTTATGGGAGAAACAAATGAAAAATTGGAAGATCTGACTAAAACAATTCAAAACATAAATGACAAATTTACAAAAGATAAAATATAATGAAAGCTACAGTACTTTGTAACAGGAGATTAAGGAGGATATCAGGAGGTGGAAGGACATCCCCTGTTGCTGGAAAAATGCCTGTACTTCCAAAACTGATATATAGATTTAATACAATCCAAAACAAAATAATAACATTCTTACTGAACTTCAAAAACAAGTATAATATCTGTATAATAAAGTCAAAATCAAACCTGGGCCGTGCGAACGAAGCAAGAGGCATCACAGTCTTGGATTTCTACTTATTCTACAAGGCCACAGTTATCAAGATAGCATGGTGCTGGCACAAAACACACATTCAGGCCAACAGAATACAATAGAGAATACAGAACAACTTCAGATGCATTCAGCCATCTTATCTTTGACCACAGGGCAAAAACACATGCTGGAGGTAAGATATCCCCTTTTACAAATGATTCTGGGAAAACTGGCTATCTACTTGCACAAGACTGAATCTAGACACATATCTTACCATGTATCAAACTAAAATAAAAATGGATCAAGAAACAAATATTAAATCAGAAACACTTAACCTAAAGGGAGACAAAATAAATTTTGAAGTCAAAGGTACAGGCAAGGACTTTCTGAATAGAACTGGATTGGACAAGAAAAAACATAAAAATCGACAAATGTGATTATATAACATTTAAAAACTTCCACACAGAAAAAAAACAAAAACAAAAACAAAAAAACCCAAAACAACCAACAGAGAACAGAGTGAAGAGACAACCTACAGAATGAGGATTTTTTGACAACAACACCTTGAGAAGAGGATTAATATCTAAAATATACAAAGAACTAAAAAAAATTTTAGGTCCTCCGAAATAAAAGAACCAGCCAAAAAATGAGCAACTGAAATGTACGTACATTTCTCAGAAGAAATACATATGGCCAGTAAATATGTAAAAAATTGTTCAATGATTTATCATTAGTAAAATGTAAAATTAAAATAATAGTGTGATCCCATATACTGCACAATGAATGGCGACCATGAAGAAATCAATAATAAAAAATTGTAGATGAGGCTGTGGGGTAAAAAGAAACCTCCTACATTGTTGATGGGAAGGTAGTCTAGTATAATCACTATCAAAGCTAGTATGGAATTTTAAAAAATAACTTAAAATAGAAATTCCATTTGAGCCAGTTATTCTTCTTCTAGGTATCTTCCTAAAAGAGTTAAAGACAAGTTGTTACAGTGATATAGGCTTATGTATGCTTACAGAAGCAACACATAATAGCTAAATCTTAGAAGCAGCCTATATATCCATCAACAACAATGAATATATAAAGAAAATGTAATTATGTACAATGGAGTATTATTCTGTTATAAAGAAGGATAAATTTTAGTGATTTGTAGAAAAATGGATGCACCTTGAGTTCATAATGTTAAATGAAATAAATGAGATGCACAATGTCAACTATTTATATGTCATATGTCTTAAATGGGAAACTGAAAGCATAAATAAATGAAAGAACAAAGACAACAAAAATATGGAGATAGATCTTTAGTAAAAAGGAGGGTTATGAAAAGAGGTTTGGAGGGGACTGGGGAAGAGGAAAAGGATATAAAAAGATGTCATGCATATGTACTAACTACTCACAATAAATGTATTCAGTATGTAATGCAAACTTCTATTAATAAAAAGTTAAAGTATATATAATAAAAACATGATTTATCTAGGAAATTGTTAAATGGTTTTTAATCTAGACTGTCTTTCCAAAATCTGATATGTTCAGAAATGGGGTTCTTGGAAGCTCTTGCTTTGTAGTTCAGGCTGACCCTGAACTCACTATGTAGCCCAGGCCAGCCTTGAACTCAGCAATCCTCTTGCTTCTGCTTCCCAAGTGCTGAGATTATCGGTGAAAGCCACCATGCTCAGCATTATGGTATGTGGTACTGAATGCTGGTGGGCGTGAGTTACCACGCCCGACATTGTGGTATCCCGGTTACCAGGGGTCAAACTTGGGACCTTGTGCTTGCGAGGCAGATGCCGAAACCACAGCTAAACCCCTGGTCCCTAAATGCATTTTGTATGAAGAGATGGACGTGAGTCTTTTGGAGGCCAAAGGTGAGATGTTACAGTTAAGGTCTAAAGTGCTCCTCACAGGGCTCATATGTTCAGAGGTGGGGCTTTAGAATGTGCTTGGATCAGTCAGAGGACACCAGCAGTGGATTCATCCCCTGAGGGGTTCAGCCTGACCGTGCTGTTAGGAGGTGGGACCTGGGCAGAGGAAGGTCACGGGGGGGCGTGGCCTGGGAGGCATGGCCCTCCCTGCCTCCTCCTTCCTCTCTGCTGTCCAGTCACCATAATGTGAGCTGCTTTCCTTCTACCATGCCCGTTTCGCCTTGGAGACAGCTGACTATGGACCTGAATCATCTAAAAACCATGAGGCCAAGTTAACCTTTCTTCCTAAAAGCTGTGGGTTTTGGTTATTGTATCCCAGGTCTGAGAAAGTCACTAAGACACAAATTATAAATCTGCACTTGAATGAAACAAAACACTTAACTTATAGGTGTGTGGAAGCAAACATGGGAGATGGCACTGCCATACAAGTGGGCTTCATGGTAGTTTTGAATTTCAAACAATTTAAGTTTAAAAATTTATGAAAAAGTTACAGATTTATGAAGTATTTTATTTTTGAGGCAGTTTTTGCTATGTATTTCAGACTGGCCTTGAACTCACTATGTAGTTCAAACTGGCCTCAAACTCACAGTGATTCTCCTGCCTCAGCCTGCTGAATGCTAGGATTACAGGTATGTGCCACCACACCCAGCTAGAGATTTATAACTTTTTTTTTGAGACAGGGTCTCAGTTTTGTATTTCAAGCTGGCCCTGAGCTCAGCCTTGAACTCACAACAATCCTCCTGTCTGTGCTTCCCAAATGCTGGGATTACAGGTGTGAGCAACCACATCCGGCACTGTGGTATGTGGTTCTTATTGCTAGTGGGCATGATCTCCACGCCCTGCATTGTTGTATGTGGTTACCGGGATTGAACCCGGGCCCTGGCACTTGCAAGGCACGTGCCAGAATCACTGAGCTAAATCCTTGGCCCAATTTATAACATATTTAAAAAACAAAATCAATGTAAAACAAGTGAACTTATTCACTGACTTGAAGGCATAAGTGATCAGATGATTTAAAATGCAAGAATATTGTTCAGATATGTTTGGAAAACAAAAGAATGGAAGAAAGGTGAGGAAACAATACAAAGAAATCTAATTGTAATTATATTGCTAGTAAGGATATAATTGTTTTTCTAAAAATATTAAATATGCTGTATAATATGGAAAACACAAACTGGAACAAATCTTTATATTTACTTCTTATTTACAGGAAATGCAGGGAGCATAAATACATGTTAAAGAACTTTATGCAGATAGATGCAGTCAACCACAAGTACAAAATGTGGGAAAGTCAACAAAATCATGACTTACTTCAAGAAATGAACTGCAAAGTAATCAAAATGGGGCATGATGGGAATGATTGCAGACTTTAGAAGATTTATGAGACATACCAAATAATTCTTTGCTATTTCTTTCATGAAAGAGTGGGTTGTAACATCTGTTCCCTTAAATTTTAGCTGGGCTAACAGAAACACTAAATCTTAACTCTTGGAGATACTGGCTTAGGGTAAGACTTATGAACAAAACCCCTATAGCATGAGAATTAGCAGAAAAAAAATCAAAAAATGGGATCACACTCTATTAAAAAGTTTCTGCACAACAAAAGAAACCAATGGCAGAACCAAAAGACAACCAACAATATGGGAAAAAATATTTAGTAGGTGTTTCTCAGACAAAGGGCTACTATCTAGAATATATAAAAAGCTTAAAAGGGGCTGGGGATTTAGCTCAGAGGTTCCAGCACGTGCCTTGCAAGTGCGAGGGCCCAGGTTTGATCTGGTAACCACATACAACAATGTGGGGTGTGGAGACTCACGCCCAGCAGCAATCAGAACCACATACCACAGTGCTGGGGGTGGTGGCTAGCACCTGTAATTCCAGCACTTGGGAGGCAGAGGCAGGAGGATTGCTGTGAGTTCAAGGCTGAATTCAGGGCCAGTCTGAACTATAAAAAGTCTGACTCTATCTCAAAAAAAAAATAATAATAAATAAATAAAGATTTAAAATATCAACCCTCCAAATTTAAAGAGCTGATTCAAAAATGCTCATCTGAAATGAACAGATACTTTTCAGAGGAAGAAGTAAAAGCAGCCAAGAAGCACATGAAAAATTGTTCAACATCACTGGTCATTCAAGAGATGCAGATGAGACAAGACAGATTTTATCACACTCCATAAAGAACGGCTGCTATTGCAAAACTACCAGAAATAAATGCTGGTGAAGCTTCAAGAAGGAAGGAACCCTTCTCCACTGTTGGTGGGCTGGTCCAACCATTGTGGAGATCAGTGTGGAAATTCTTTTACAAACTAGGATTAAAGGTCCCATTCGACCCAGTTATTCCCCTGCTAGGAATATACATGAAAGAATTAAAAGATTCCTGTGAAAGTGACATATGTGCACCCATGTTCATCGCAGCTTAGTTTGTGAGAACTAAATGTTGGGAACAACCCAAATGCTCATCAACTTGAGACTGGATAAAAAAGATCTTTTTAAAAAAATGAAATGGAGTATTATTCTGCTATAAAGAATGATAAGTTTGAGTCATTTATACTCAAATGGATGTACCTTGAGGACACTGTCATAAGTGAAACAAATAGGTCACAGATGTGTAAATACCATATCTCTTCTCTGGTATGAAAATCTGAAGATATAGAGTTCTAGGATGTATGATAGATATTACGAAATAGAAAATATTCAAAGGGAAAAGAGTAGGGGTAAGTAATGAGGGGAAAGAACAAATACGATGTTAAAAAAAGAAAGAAAGCATATGTATATTGGAGGGTAAGGGGATTGTAGGGTGGACAGGGGAATTGGTAAATAAAGATTAACTCATGTCTTATACTGGTACAAATTCCCAATATTGAGTGTGATCGTGATGTATATATAAAATGTACTAATAAAGAATTCAATTAAAAAAATAAAACTGCAGGCCTGGAGGAGACAGTACAGTAGAATGCATATATTTACTTTTTTATCTGAATTGTGTACCAGTAAACACTGTACACATGGAAATATGTTGGAAAAATAACATCCTACTTTAACGTTCTCTGTGTATATGGATGCACACATACATATGTATACCCAGATTGGACTTGTATTGAACTACGAGTAAGAATATTTTTCTGAAAAAAGTTTTAGCTGGGCTTAGTGACCTCCTTGCCCAATAAATGTAATGAAAGTGAGGTTCTGGGGGTCCCAGGGCTAAGCATTAAGGAGCTGGACAGTGTCGCGTCCTGTTCCCGAGGGCTACTCATCTGGCCTTACACTTCCTTTATGGAGGCGGCGTTGTTTAGCCCCAGGAGACCCCACATCTTCCCCCCACTTCTTCTTTAGACGCCAAAACACTCGACCAGTACCTGTCTTAGGTTGAGGATGATGCACTTCACTGCTTACCCATCATTGGGTGTACCAGTGGCGCCGGCTGATACTCCTGTCTTAGGTTGCTAGTGCTGCATCTCCTTCTTACCTGTCTTTGGCTACCTGGCCATCATACTGAGCCAAATGTGGGAGGAGGAGTCTCCAGCTTCCATCGACACGAGGGCCTGATGTACAACATGGTCGTTGAATTATGAAGAAAGAATAGGGCGTGAGTGGAATGCAGGGGTTATTTGCTGAAAAATTCAGGAGGGCAATGGCAAAGCAGAGTGTGTGGGCCAATCAGAAGACCTCTGTTTAAGATCTTTTAGCTTTTTTCTGGTCTCTCTAGCAGCCTCTTCTAAATGCGTGACCTGTAGCTGCTCTTTTAGTTTCTCTATCTCTTGCTCTACCCTATTCTCCTCTGCTTCACTGTCTAAGTCCTCATCATCGGCGTGAGTCTGTAAATCACTCTTCCCCCCTTGTACCGCTGTCTGGGTCTAGCCCACGAACTTCACGGAGGAGACCTCCGCGGCGCCTTTGTGATCTTTCCCGGAGCAAACGTCTCCTTTGATCTTTCCCATTTGTACTTCCAGTTTTTCCCCCTGCCCTAAATCTAAATCCTGAAGTGACCTCCTCTTGGACATCTTGGAGGGTCCTCTCACTATCCTTGTGGGCCTTTTTCACTTTTGCCTGGTTAGTCAAAAGTGCATCGCGCACCAGCCTCCAGAGGGAGAAGGCAGCCATGGGGAAAGAATCTGGGTCATCTCTAAGAGCCTTTTGGAGATCGTTTTTTACATGGTGCCAGTCAGACAACATAAGGCTTCCGCCGTGCTGAAACCAAGAACTGAAACGATCATAGTCTCTACCAGTAATGGGGCACTGTCTGCCTTAATAGGAGTGCCATTTTGTTGTTGGAGGAGGCGGACCTGCCACTCCATAACCTGTCTAGAGTGGGAGGACCCCATAGCGAGACGGTCCTGAAATCAATACACCCCTACTTACTGTGCCGGCCCAGGATGGCCCAGTGGCAAGTCCTCACGATGCCAGATCTTGGTTGGGACCTCCAGTTGTCAGGTCCCATTCCCGAGGGCCTCTCATCTGGCATTGAACCACCGGCAGGGTTCATCACGTGGAGACGAAATGATGGAGAAGCCTTTATTGCCAGCCCTCTCAGCACTTATATATAGCCCCACTTCCTTGTTCTCAACTGCCCCAAACCAGCCTTATAGGGGGCAGTCCTTGTCTCTTTATTTTCCCTTAATCACTGTGGCCCGGAGGGGCCCGCTGTGTATGTGCGCCTTGCACTTCCTTTATGGAGCCGGCGTTGTTTAGCCCCAGAGGACCCCACAGGACAGCTGCCCTATGGGCTTCTCTTTGCTGGTACCTAGGATTCCCCAGGTCCCACCTAAGAAGCTTGACACCCAGATAAGCATGCTGGAGGAGCCAGCAGTGTATGCACAGGTGAAGTCATATTAGTGATGCCATGTAAGGTCCTCTAGGCCAGACATTGCCAAGGTCACAGGATGAGAAGGTTCATTTAGATTTCTGTGCTTCGCACTGAACTATCATTCTATTAGACATAATCAGCTGGTTGTTTGGACTCAGAGTGACCTGTCATGAAACTACAGATAACCAGGATAACACCTAATATTTGAAGTTGGGAATTAGTACATATTGGTGGTGGAATGTAGTTTTCAGGAGGAAAAAAAATAAAAGACACATTTTGGAGTGTGTGTGCAATTAGTAAGGAAACACTGTATTATGATGATAGTGGATACTTTGTAAATTGTGTGAGGAATTAATTTGCTTTGAGATTTCAAAACTAGCGAGTGACAGAAAATTGGTTTAGAAAGAGAAAGAAAAAAAGATGCATAATTATTTCTTTCATTATGAATGTGCATTCCTGACATCTCTGAGGACTAAGATTGTCCTGCAGGGAATATGATTAAAGTTACAAAGAGAAAAATAAAATAAGTAAGTCAGCTTTTGATCCTGCTGCTATATTTACCCACAAAAAGGAGGCAGCTCTCAGGTGGGCTTTTGTCTAAATAATGTCCTGAAATCCAAGTGTAAAAGAACAATATGAAATCTCAATTCTCCCAAATGGTTCGGGGCGAGTTCATCCCTGGAGCCCCTGGGAGGCTTGGTTCCCAAGGAGACTAATCCGACTTGCTGGGCTTTAGGCACCACCGGAGGAAAGAGCTCTGGCTTGGAGTTCTGCAAAGTCTCCAGTGCAAGCTGCAGCGGGTCTCTCGGCTCCATAGGAAGTGAACTGTATTGATGTCAAAGCCACTCAAGTGAACGTGCTCACTCAGGGTGCAGGGGGAGGGGCCGAGGGGCCTCACTGAAGCCAACCTCTGACTTTACCGAACCCAATTCCATCCCTGAGGGAACTGCGTCCCAAAGGAGAGGAGATCAAGACGAGCAGGGCGGAGGTCACAAGGTGGAGCATGTATGTGTGACTGAGTTGGATAGTAGAAGCTCTAAGGATGTATTTGACCTGGGGGATAGAATTAGTTCAAGCATAAGCCATTTTATTTATTCCCATAAACACCATTGCTTTCATTCAGCCGTGTCTTTGTTCAGGATGTAGTCTCTGAGATATACTGCCTATTTGCTTGACACTCAGAATACTACTTAAGTCAAATCAAATGCTACTTGTCTATGTAAAGATCTTCACTCCTTAGGGCAGAACCGACATCTTTGTATTGATTGTGGTACATTATGTTACACCTGTCTGTTTGCATGTTGCCTCTCCCCCAGAAAGGGTGGGAATCACAGCTTCTTTTCTCTGGATCCTCTAGGCCAGACATTGTCAGTGTCACAGGATGAGAAGGTTCATTTAAATTTCTGTGCTTTGCACTGAGCTATCATTCTATTAGACATAATCAGCTGGTTGTTTGGACTCACTAAATTAGGGAGTGACTCGTTATGAAACTACCGACAACCAGGAAAACATCTAATATTTTAAGTTGGGAATTAGTACATATTTTTCAATATCAATATTTTTCTGCTGAATTCTGATGAATAGTGACTACTCAATATTTGTGTACAAGGATCAAGTCTATGACTCAGGCTATGCCATCCCTGCGTTATCTTTGTATGTAGCACTTTGCAGTTGACAAAAGACTTTTCATTTCCATCATTTTATGTACTTTCCTTCAAATAGGCTCATATCATTTCCTCTTCATAGGTGGGAATATCAAAGTCCACAGGATGACTTTTCTATTGTCAGCCAGGTAGTAAAGACAGAATGAAACTCCAAGTATCAGTTTCTGGCTTCAGTTTTAGCACTTTCTCCATTATACTAAGGGGACTTAGCAATAGTTGCTCTTTTGCACTTGAAACTAGGCACCCACTAGGTTATGGGAAAAGGACAGATGTTGCTGATTTCAGGGTAATGTGTTGGAAAGGAATGGGTGGGGCCAAAGGAACCGAGCTCACAGACGTTTGTGAAGCCGCTATCATGCTCGGCAGGTGCTTTTGCATCTACCATCACTCACAACCACGAGGAGATAGATGATCTCCATTGCGCACATGGGAAGAAGGTAAGGCCTCAAAGTCTTATTTGCTGGTTATGTAGTTCTCACAAAAAAAAAAAAAACTGAGGACAGTTATTATCATTCCCATTTTTCAGATGAGCCTGAACCTTAGGAAGATGAGCTGTTTGTTTAAAGATATTTACCTAGTAATGGGCAGGCCTCGGATTGGAATCTGACCTCATCTAACCTCGTCAACTATGTGCAGGGCTCCAGTTGTGTGGAAGTGAAGAAAGCCTTTTACATGGAAATCTTTGCTTATTTTATTTATTTGGCATGACTGCATTAGGATTTAGATAACTTAAGGATTTGAGAGATTTTTCAAATTTAAGATGTCCAATGTGGAGCCCCAGGCTCTGGTAGTCCCCATCTAAGGTTGGCCTCAGTGACTAGAATCTGAGTGTCTCACCCTGAGTTTGGGCATCTTTGCATTCAAATAAAAGGGGCACGATGCCTGAGTCAACTTAAATGAAAAACAAACTTTGTTCAGTTACATGGCCTCAAGGAGTGGGTATTTTGCCTTTTAAATTAAGCTTTTCTTTTTTTGGTAATAGTGTACGCTCAAAAGCATTTCTGCCACAGCTGAAAAACATCTGTTAAAGGAAAATGTTTGGAAAGGAGTGGTCTGTACCTCCTCTATTTGTGCTTTTCACTTATACTGTAAGATCTTGTGGAACATCTTATCACAATGTTCTCACATTGTGATTTTAACCTTGTGACACAGAAGATGTGTATGGAAAAACAGCTTTTGGTGCTCTGAATGGGTAAGGGCAAATATTCATCGAGACTATGGAAGAGCTACCAACAGTTAAAGGTCTTTTCAGGTGTTTAACTAGCCACACACCCTGTGAGGTGGACCAGCTTGTGTGCATTTAGCATGATAAAGCTAAACAAAGCATGATTGGGTATCTTGTCCAAAGTCACGCTCTGAGCAGAGCATGGATTTCAACCCAGGTTGTAAGGCTATTGAACGGCGAGGCAACGGCCAGAACCCAAGTCTTTTCTGAATCCCCTTCCTCGGTCTAATATATTGTTTATTCTTACGAAGTGAAGTGGGTCAAGGTGACCTCCCAAATGCAACGCACTTTTGGAAAGCCCTCTAAATGGTAAGTCAGGGAGCGGTTCCAATTCATCTTCGGTCCAAACATGCTGAGAGATTTATACACACACAGGCTTCCTCTCACGCAAAAGCTGGCTCAGTCAGAGTGGTTCCTTTCTCCTTTGTTTGTCCCTTTCTGTATTTATGCTAATGGAAGATGGGCCAGGTGGTGGCTTCAGTTTAGTATAAACTAGTTGTGACTTTTAACAAGTAAAGGGTGGAAGAAAGAGAACCGGATTTGAGAGTTTTGGGGACACTCAAGTGGAATCTTACGACCAGGGCTAGAGCCAAAGAAAAACTAATTTCCTTCCCTCAGGAGCAAAGAGAAGGCGAGAGCCATTATGTTTTGTCAGGGGCGCGAGACTGGTTTTCTAATCGGACAGTGCTGGATCCGGAATCGGTAGACTTCCTGGGGCAGCTTCGCCCAGAGCTGTAGTTCACTGATTAAGTGAGATAATGTGGGAATAACGCCGGACAAACACTCAGAGGCTGGTGGGGATGACTACCGGAGCTGGCACTGAGCCCCGCGTCTTTGGACCGCGGTGTTCGTTTCAGAAGTCTGGGGCGCCTAGATGTAGTTGTGTGGGAGTACAACTGGAGTTTGAGAACAGATCATCTCCTTCTCGTCCTCGTCTGAAGCTTGTCAACGGAAACACACCGGGGCAAAAGAAAGGAAAGGGTTAAAGGCTGAGAAACCCCAGAAAATTAGAAAAGCGCCAGAACGCCCCCTCCCACCCCTCCCACCCCCGACTAAGCCCCTCCCTCCGCCACCGGGGCGGTCTCCTGGCGCTCCCGCCCTCCGCCCCTCGCTTACAAGATCTAATGAGCTCCCCCGGGAGGCCGAGCGGCTAGCTGGGCCGGAGCGCGGAGGCAGCGCTAAGCCGGGGCGAGAGCCGGCCGGGGGCGCACGGGCCGCGCTGGGGACCGCCCGGGAGTCGCGCCGATGGCCGTGCAGGCGGCGCTCCTCAGCACGCACCCCTTCGTGCCCTTCGGCTTCGGGGCCTCCCCGGACGGGCTGGGGGGCACCTTCGGAGCCCCGGACAAGGGCTGCTGTTTCGAGGACGATGAGAACGCGGCGCCGGCCGGTGCGCTGCTGCCAGGAGCCGAGGGCGGGGACGTGCGCGAGGCCACTCGCGACCTCCTGAGCTTCATCGACTCGGCGTCCAGCAACATCAAGCTGGCGCTGGACAAGCCCGGCAAGTCCAAGCGCAAAGTGAACCACCGCAAGTATCTGCAGAAGCAGATCAAGCGCTGCAGCGGCCTCATGGGCTCCGCGCCCCCGGGCCCGCCCCCCTCGCCAGGCGCTGCCGACGCTCCAGCTAAGCGGCCGCCCGCTATCTCTTGCGCCCCGGCTGTCGCTGCCCCGGCGCACGGAAAGGGGGGACCCCGGCGGGAGGCGTCGCAGGCCGCTGCGGCCGCCAGCCTGCAGAGCAGGAGCCTAGCCGCGCTCTTCGACTCTCTGCGCCACGTACCTGGGGGCGCAGAGCCGGCGGGGGGCGCGGAGGCAGTGCGGGCGCCCGGCCACTGCGGGGCGAGCGCGGGCGGCGCCGGGACGGACGCGGCCGGGCCCGCGGTGCCGGGTGCCAGGAAGGTCCCTCTGCGGGCCCGCAACCTGCCGCCGTCCTTCTTCACCGAGCCGTCCCGGGCGGGCGCCGGCGCGGGCGGCCCGTCGGGGCCCGGCGTGAGTCTAGGCGACCTGGAGAAAGGGGCGGAGGCGGTGGAGTTCTTCGAGCTACTGGGGCCGGACTACGGCGCCGACTCCGAGGCGGGCGTCCTCCTGGCCGCGGAGCCTCTCGACGTGTTTCCCACCGGAGCCTCGGTGCTGCGGGGACCTTTGGAGCTGGAGCTGCAGCCTGGCCTCTTCGAGCCACCGCCGCCGGCGGTCGTGGGGAACCTACTGTATCCCGAGCCCTGGAGCGCCCAGAGCTGCCCACCTGCCAAGAAGCCGCCCCTGTCTGCGACCCCGGGAGGCCTGACCTTGACCGAGCCCTTGCGCCCCCTGTACCCCTCCGCGGCGGACTCTCCGGGGGGCGAGGACGGGTCGGGCCCAGTGTCCTCTTTCGCCCCCTTCTTTCCAGATTGCGCGCTTCCGCAGCCTCACCATCAGGTGTCTTATGACTATGGCGCGGGCTACAGCCGCGGGCCCTACTCCAGCCTTTGGCGAGCAGACGGGGTTTGGGATGGGGCGCCAGGGGAGGAGGGGGTGCCCCAGGACTAACTCTGGGAGACTGCCCTCCCTAGGAGACTGCAGTGGGGCGCGCCCTGCTCCTGGCCTCTGGTAAGCCTGGAGAACTGTGGGAAGGCACGCGAAGATGAAACCGGGCAGTAAAAAGTCAGTTAATAAACTCGAGAAGCACACGAAGACGACTTGAGGACCGTCTTAACCGCGGCTTCAAGTGGACTTATTTAAGCCGTTGGTGGTTTCTTAGTGGACCAGAACCACCCTTCCAGGAAAACAAAAACTAGGATGAGGTTTGGGGAATGATGGTGGGTGGGGTGGCAGAAAGGGCAAGACGGAGCCTCGGTGGCAGGTCAGTGCGTTGAACTGACCCAGTACACAGTGCTTTGGCCCTTCCCCTCGAGTGCATCATGAATTAAAACCTATGTTGAAAAAAATGGAGCAGAGGTGCGTTGCTATCGATCTGAGTGTTTCTTAAGAGGGTAGCTTTTCCTGTGGCCTGGGCCTTATTCGGTGAGAGAGTCGCCGCGGACCCCAGGCCACCCTCCACTGCTCCCTGAGAGCTGGTCCTAGAGTGCGGTTCTGTTGTTCTCACTTCCTTCCTCCCTCCCCTGCTCCCTTCTGTATCCTTTCCTTTCTTTCTGCTCTACATGCTCCGTAGTTTACTTCCTCTCTGGATCTTTGAGGTTGGAGACAAATCTGGCAAACTTGACATCCATCGCTCTGCTTTCCTCTTTTGGGAAGAAGAGAAAAAGCAAGTTGTAGCTTCTTTTGTTATCTCCATTTCCTCACCTGAGGCTGGGGATCCTGTATTCTTCTCTTCTCACCTCAGGCCTGTTGGGTCGCTCAGTTGCGATATCCTCGTGATGCCCGAGGCGGCTCAGTGCTTGACTGGCTCTGGAGCTTTTTTATGTAAATACAGACTGGTTTCTGTGCAGGCGGTGAAGAGCAGTGTGATTTCTGTGCTCTTATGGCTCATCCTTTTGCTCCTTTCTGCCCTTTCTCTTAGAAGCTGTACACCTCTAGCATCTCACCTCCTGTTGTATCCCTTCCTTCTTCGCTCAATTGCCGCCTCCCTGTGCTTCCTCATTTCTTATTTCCGTAGTGTCTCTTCCCCAGAGAGCAAGACAGTGATGGGTGTGGTTTCCAAAGGAGTCCCTCTCTTCCCTGGCTAGCAGGTTTGCTGAACTCTGTCTGAAGGGCGCCTGGAGAGAAAAGCGTGATCTGTTGTCTGAGAGGTTCAGGGTGCTGGTGGTGGGGAAGTCAGAAGTAACCAGCTTTGGATGTAGCACAGAAGATGGGGGTCTTGTCAGGGATTGTTGAGGGGCGGAGGAGGAGAGACTGGGAAGTGAGAGCTGGAGGGAAAGGGATCACTCGGCACAGACTTGAGGGTGAAAATGTAAGGAGACTAAGAGCCAGAGAGTGCGGACATGTTTTTCTATTGATGATTGCATTGCAAAGAGCCGCTTCTGTTCCAGTGGATTATGTTGAGAAGGAAGAGAGCTGTTGGGTAGCCACGATACTTTGTAGGAGTACCTAGATGTGAGGAAATCAGAGCCCCAGTGTTGCCACTTAAACTTAACAACAACTTAAACAGAAGTTTAAGTCCATATCAGTACTTGCACAAATCAAAGTGCTGTGAAAGGAATTTGTTAAGAGCAAAACAAAACAAATAGGTATCAAGAATGGTAGACAGAACTTCAGAGGCTATCACTAAATCACTTTCTTCTTTGTAAAACTTTTAAGAAAGCATACAGGAAATAAGGTAATGAGTCTTGGTGTTTATGAATTTCCTTCAAAGGTTTTCTTTTTTTTTTTTTTTTAAGAGTGGACCCTCAAGTTATGACCAGCCTGATATACGAACAACTTGGGTTAATTAGGTTAATGGGAGATTCATCTGCCTTTTGTTATCTATAGTGTGTACCCTGGTAAATATCCAGATCTCAGCTGCATTGATTTCCAATGAACTTGACTTACAGCCACCCCTCAGGAACCGATCAAGTTAGAAAGTCAAGGGTCCACAGTATTGTGCTAACAGAATATTATGCAATAATCAATATATCTAAATAACTTTATGATGAGAACAATTCAGGCTAGTATCTCACAACATTATAACTATTACAGAGGCTGAAATGTCACTCTTAATATTTTGCTTCTTAATTTTTCTCTTCTGACATACTTTGGTGAAACAAGTTTGTTTCTCCCCCAGTATCTTGCTTGTCCCATCTTTTATTAATAAGACTAATAAGTGTTTCTATGTGCCAGGCATTGAGGTAAGCACCAACTTACCAATCCCCTTAACAGTCCCAAGAGGCAGGTACTCTTTTACCCCACTTGAAACTTGAGCTCAGGTTGAATGACTTGTCCAACTACCAGAGGTGTGAGTTTCCCAACATCCAGTTCTGCCTGTTATTTGCAAGGCTCTCCTATGTTCTGCGTCTCTTTCCCAGTGCTCCACGTTATGTGCTGACAGCTTCTCCACCTCAGCACAGTTTACTGTTTAGGAACTCAGTGCTGGAGAGGCTGTTGAGTTCATGGCAGCACGTTAGCAGAACCCTTGGCCTTTTCCCATTAGAGGCCAAAAGTGGTCCCCTGGCTCTGCTACTCAGAACTGTCCCCACTGCCACATTTCCCTGGGGGGCGGAGAACTACTGTGTTAGTCAAGTATGTTCAGGGAGTCTGTAGGGGTGCCTGGCACTACCACATACATTGTTGCATTAGATTGTTCTAGAGGTCTGTGCTCAGGTGTTGTTATTACTCTTACACTTACAAGTTTAAAAAAGGCTTTGGGAAAGAGCTGAGTCAAAGACCTAAGATACTTCTTATCTGCTAAATTACCAGCCATGACCAGTTACATACTAACATGTAGCTTTCCCACTTGAAAATTGTCTAGCAGCCCATGACGAAGGGCTTTCGTGGGCATTTGGCATAAGATGTGTATAAATGACCGTCAAGAGAGGATGGTGTATTTGATAGCAGTCAGCCTTGTCTTGGTATTATCTTAAGTCTTCAAAACATCATGTTACCCAGGATGCTAGGGGTGTGTGCTGGGCCTCCATCTGGCCCCCAACTCCCCCGTTTGACTGTTCTTTCCACATTGCTTTCTAGTCTGAACTTGACTGTCTGACCATGCCACCTATTTTACTACAATAAGTAGTGATTATTAATAATAGCCCTGCTAAAGGCTGAACTAATTGTTTCCTATGTCATTTCTATATGTTAGAATGTATTCTTATGTCCCTAGCCATATCACTATCTACAAATAATTATCTTTAAGTGCTATAGTAGATCTTTGTCAAGACCAGAAATATGTCTCCTCCAAGCGTGGTGGTGAACACCTGTCAATCCTAGCCCTTCAGAGGCTGAGACAGGGGAGTTATGTCATGGTGAGCTTGAGGCCAGCTTGGGCTCCATAGTGAGTTCAAGAAAAAAAAAAGTATAATATGTCTCTAATTGCATGACTGTGGACTAGTTCCCGAAGTATGATTGGTAATAGTAATTACATTCTTGGGATACATATTTGTGGTTTCTTTTCAGCTGGACATTTCCTGGTACCTAGAATATATTTTACTGTCTTCCTTGGAATATCTGAAACCCTTGCCCACCTCCATGCAAGTTTTCACGTACATTTCCTTTCACAGAGAGTCCCGAACAGGGGGAAAGTATCTCTTGCACTACTCCTCTTTCACTCCCACATGAATTACTCTAAGGGCTCAGGCTCCTCCTGCCCTTCCTACTTTGTGAGATTAAGATATTGACCCATCTATTCACTTTCCTCTGTCTTCAGTGGTATCCTGTCTCCTAAAAAAACATCCTCAGGATGACGGAAAAAATAAAGAGTAATGAGAATAAAGAATTGAATGACTCTCAAACCTGTTTGCTTTCTGAGTCTCCGTATCCTCTTTAAAGTCATCTCAGAAAAAGAATCTACTTTTTCTTTTCTTTTTTTTTTTTTTTTTGTCTCTGATTTATCTTCTATTTCAAGTTCTAGGTAAGGGACCGTTCTGGTTTTCTGAGAGTGTCACAGTTTAGCATTGAGTTACTAAGGAAATAACAAGAAATCCTTCAGTTCCCAGCAAGCTACTCCCACCATTTCCCAGGAATTGCTGTCACCAAAGCTCTACTAGACAATGTGGGGCCTTCTGACTTCAGTTGTTTTAACTTCTGTGCCGCATGGAAACATTTGGACTTTGTTTTCCTGAAACTGATCCTTGGGTTGGTGGAGCCTCATTTTTTTGGTTTTTTCTCATGCATCCTTCCTTTCGTTGCTCAAACCCTCTGCATCAGTGTGCCCCAGGGTTCCCTTGCATCTTTTCTTTGCTCCCTACATTATTTCTGGCTGATGTTGGCTCTTCCCAAGGTTTCAGCAATTCTTAATGTGCTTCTAACACCATGCCATATATGTACATGCAGCTTTGACCTCTTTTTTTTTTCATTCTAGACCCATTAGTCTACATATTCCTTAGTGTCTCCTAATAAGCTCATAAATTCTTCAAACCTTATGTTCAAAATAAAACATATGCTGAGTAGCCATCATCAGGTTAGCCACACTATTTCTTGTAGCCTGTCTCATCCTTTCCAAATGTCAGCAAGGGCTGTTACTACCTTATGAGTCAACTTGTTTAAAATATTTTTATTTATGACCTTCAGAAGAGCTTCATTTGACATTATTTGCCAATATGTCCATGCTTGGGCCAGGGATTTAGCTCAGTGGTTCTGCTGTCTGCCTCACAAGTCCAAGGTCATGAGCTTGATCTCTGGTACCAAATGAAAAAAAGATGAATACGAGCTTGACAGAGGGGTTAGCCCAGGGCTGCTGCCACTCGCTTTCCAAGTACAGAGTTGTACAGTTGATTCCTGGCACTGAAAAAAAAAATCCAGACCCACATTTATATAAATCCATATTTCTACAAATATACATTTGGTGAAGAATTAAACTAGTAGTTTATTATTTTTTAATATTTAATCTTTTATTTCAAAATATACTTGATTTTTCAAAGCCTAAATTCTTGGAAAGGAGATATGTGATACACTGCTGCTTTATTCATAATCCCCAGCTGTTTTCCATTAAGTTTATTTTATGGCTTACGAATACGTCAGGCTTGCAGTTGGAAAGATATTTGTGTTAAGTGCTTCTTACCTGTCTGCTCCTCCTCTGTTCTGCCAGTGCTAAGTTCTCGGGGAGGCCTCTCACTTTACCTTCTCCAACTACCTACTAGTGCCTCCAGGTCTTGGGACTCACATTCCTCCGATTCATTCTCTTTGTGGCGTGCTGAGGTGGTATTTCTAAATAGCAATCCCAATACTGCCACTTCTTTGCTTAAAATTCTGTTATGACTCCCCATCCCCTCTGGGGTAAAAGTTTAGGTTTTGCTTTTAAATGTAGCTCCTTCCATCCTCTTTGATCTCATCCATCTATCCCCAGGAGTATTTAAGCCTAAGAAATGTAAGAGTAATTGCAGGTGTTTGAATGTTTTATGTCTATATCCCTTCTAGCAATTTGCTTCTCCTGCATCTATGCCTCGAGTACATGGCCCCACTTTTTCTGCTTGCTGTTTTCTACTAACCATGTCCTTAAGTTTAGGTGCCCTTTTCTTTTTTAAATTTTCTGGGTCAGCAAGCGCCTGTGCTCTGAACTCTGGGAAACTCCAAGAGCCCACAATCTTCTTCTTGCAGCAGTTACTACACTGTTACTGTTATTATTCTTCTGTTTCCTTCATTGGGCCCAGGAACTTCCCTGTGCATTTTTGTCAGTGACTGGAATCCTGCAATCATGATGCAAAATTGAGGATTTCTAGGTGAATTTTATGAGGTACTATAGTGTAAAAATGAACTTCCTGCTTATTCTCTTATTTTTGCCTTGCCCCAAATTTATCAACTAATCATATACTACTGCTCTTTAGCTGTTGGGTCATACTAATTGTATTGAACCAAAGGGCAATTACTCTGCTTGGGACAGCATATTTGTTAGTGAGCAGAGAGATATTAGTGATGTGCTTTAATCACTGGCTGTGTCAGGAAAGGTGACCAGAGCACTCCTTTCTAAGACCAACAAGCTAAAAGCTCCTCCTTCAGTGAGTTTAAAGTTGAGTTAGGCATTTAAAACACACACACATGAAAATTATTTTTATCATTGTCAAATGGAAGTGAAGGATAAGAAAATTATCTTAGATATGTTACTGAGTATTTGAGAGTCTGGTTGTTAAATGAATAATATAGGCAGTTTATTTCACTTTCAAAAGAGAACGTTTCTAGAGACATACTTCAAGTTAAATAAATCATATTTATTTTCTCACAGAATCTGAAGGATAGAGAATAAATATGTGGCTAGATTTCTGGCAAAGGGAATCCATCTTTTCTAAAATATGTATAATAAATATTATGGGTTGAATTCTGTTCCCCTCAAAAGATACGTTGAAAGACTCTGTAACAGAGTGTGAGCCTGTTTGGAAGTATGGTCTTTACAGAGATAGTCAAGTTAAAATGAGGTCATTAAGGTAGAAGCTAATGCAATATGACAGGTGTACTTTTAAAAGGAGGAGAGTTGGACATGCACACAAAGGGAGGACAGTGTGGGGAAGGGGTGGAGCGGCCACGTGGCCAGAGTGATGCAGCTGCAGGAAGATCCCGGGAATGCAAGGCCTGCTAGTGACCAGCGCGTGCTAAAAAAGAGATAGGGGTAGGTTCTCCTCTAGAGCTGCCAGAAGAGCACAATCCCTCTCTGCCCCTTAGCTTTAGGCTTTTAGCCTCTGGAACTCTGAGATGATCACTTCTGTCTACTCACAGGTATGTGGATAGTGCAGCTGTATGAAACTAAAAATACAGCCAGATAACACTGATATTAATGGGTAAAAATGAATCCTATTTATTGTGTATACAAAATTTCTTGTACTTTAAAAAAGTCTAATACAACCATGTCTATTTATTTTACTCTGTTTCAGGGACTACTAGATATAAGATAAATCTGAAAGTAGTCAGATTCAAAATAAAGTCATTTGTGTCAGAAAGCAAAAACAAAAACAACAGACCCCAAATAGTCACAAAAGATAGAGCCAAAGCCAGAGGTTTTGCAGGAAGAGTCGTCATGCATGATTGCCCAATAGCAGCTGTTATATAAGACGTCAGAGCTCCCACTTTAAAAAGGGGCCAACATGATCTCATAGAAAAAGTGTATCTCCGGAGACCTCTCCCCAACAACAATGTGATCAACCTGGGGCTGATACTGTGGCCAAGGCTTATTGTCTCAAAATATGGTACTAACTCTTTGCATGTTTGTCTTTAAAAGCTGTCCTTGACTTCACTGCTTTGAATATGCTTGTAGTCTACTATGGCATGCACACTCTCACTGTAATCTCTGAAAATCCCAAATAACATCTCTTCTGTTTCACACATTTTGAAGAGGTCACTTACAGAGGGGCAGCCCTGTAGTGCATGCTATGAATGTGATGTCAGAGAGGGATGAGGACACATACATGGTGTGCGGTGACAGATAAGACAGTGGGCATATGTGATATAGAGAGGAGCGAGGAGGATATAATAAGCCTTTTCAGAAATTCGATGAGGTCCAGAATTTGTAGGTCATGAAGCAGGAACCACTCCTCACTTCTGCAACCACGCCAGCCATTATTAATCTAATGCAGCATCTCTTCCATTTGAATATGAATCTAGTTCCATTTATCACCATCTTCTCAGATTAAAACCAGTTTTCCATCTGGCCTTGATTCAGTTAGTGACACAGTACAGGAGGACTGACACATGTTGCTCGAATTTGGAAGCTGTTCCAGCCTGTGAACCAGGAGTAATCTTGCAAATACACAGTGAGAAACAAATTACTTCACAGCTGACTAAGATCTGTCCACACAGAGGATGTACAATCCAGCACAGCGCTCAGCGAGTGGGAGTGGATCGAGAAACGTAGTATCTCTTGTGTGAATTCACAGCTATGACTAGGTTTCTTTTGTGTTCACTTAATTACTCAAGAACCAACCACCTTACTTTTGAAAAGCCCACATAGACAACCCTTTTTTCCAGAATGTGTCAGAATTTTGGAAACTTATACAGCTCTGAAAATCTATATAGTCCAATAAGGGAAATCGGGCTGATTTTGACATTCAAGTGAGTCTAGGACTAGAACCTGACAAACGCATACTGTCACTATAATACAACATAAGAATGCACAGATTATATGCCGTGTGAGCACGCAACATGATACAAGGAGATCAAAATCCAGCCCATGATTACTTCATTTACCACCAGGTGTGTACTTGAGAAACAGAGTACATTTTTTTTTTTTTTTAGACAGTGTCTCGCTTTGTAGTTCAGGCTGGCCCTGAGCTCAGCCTCAAACTCACATCACAGCAATCCTCCTGCCTCTGCCTCCTGAGTGCTGGGATTACAGGAGTGAGCCACCATGCCCAGCACTGTGGTATGTGGTACTGATTGCTGCTGGGTGTGAGTCTCCACACCCAGTATTGTATGTGGTTACCAGGGATTGAACCCGAGTCCTTGTGCTTGCAAGACAGGCGCTGGAACCACTGAGCTAAATCCTTGGCCCTAAACAATTTTTTTTTATTTGCATGAAGGAAATTTATAGCTGGTAATGTCCATGGGGTCACAGGAAACTGATACTCCAAGTTTTACCCAGAAGGACAGACTAGCTGGTGCTGTAATTTCCTGCTTGCTGCAGAGGTCCCATGTGCATTGTGGGAAGGTGATCATCTGCGGGACCAGGCCCTGGAGCACTGTGGTCAGGAATGATTCTGAGATATCTGGTACCCTCATCTCTGGAATCTACTTGAGTCATCAACTTTTCCTTGGAAGTCTTTTCCCGACCCTATGGGTCTCCTTATCCCAAGGGATCACAATTTGTTTCCTGTTTCTGACAGTCTGTTTCTAGCTTACAGCTCTTCTCACTAGACAAGTGTTCCCTATGCTTTGATAGAGGCTGCTGTGAGTGGTTCTGACTACATCGGTATACAAGTCTGAATGTTGAGGGGCATCTTTGGGATCACGGGTTGACAGAGTGCTTTTCTCTTTTAGCTGTGTGTTTTCGAGCAGGTTATTAAACGAGAGCTTCAATTTTCTTTTCTGGAAAATGTCAGGGTGATGTCTCCTAGGGCTGCGTCTGCAGAGGCGACAGATAAAGCTTCCGGATCCTCTTTGTTACTATTATTGGTACCATTCATGCTCCAAGAGGCTTTTCAGCAAAGAGCTCAAGAGCCTTGAACTTCCCAGTCCCTTCCATCTACATCTAGAGTACAAGAGCTCTAGATGCCATGGCATTTGTATCTGAGGATTTAAAGGGTCGCTGGGAGCTCCAGCACTGAAAGCTCTCCGCCCTTCCACAATGACCTGGAATCCGTGACTAACCGGCCCCTTCAGATGAGCTGGTTCGTGGAAGAGTCATGGTGGAATGATCCTTTACCCTAGAGGACAAAACAAACCTCACACAAAGGGTTGTAGCAACCGGGCAGGAGCAGTGCATCTTCCCAGCATGCTCAGAGGGCCTGGTGGTTCTGGATGGGAGCAGCCTCCCTCGGAGGCCTGATGGTGGGTGGTCAGCTTTTGTACACAGCAAGTCCCGGCCACTCAGAGTCCTGGGTGCTGAGTGCTGCTGCGAATCCCATCTCTTAATCAGTTCTGCCCGTAAGGATAGGATTTCAATGCATGGCAGGGACTAAAGAGGCCCAGAGAACCTCAGGACGCGTTTGAACGGTCGCCAAGCACTCGGGCAGAAGCTGAATCACACAGGCACAGCCCGAGTCGTGGGCTGCGGCCAGAACCTTGAAGGAGAAGCCGTTCTTCTCCACACAATGGCCAAGGAAGCAGGGGGCGCTACAGCATGACTTGCATCATCCTCCTTTCGGGTCTGGGCAGGGCTGTGGCTCAGCTTCACTTCTGCAGCAGGCCGCAGAAGGGACCAGCCACTTGGAGGGACTCTAGCTGCAGCCGTCAGTGTGCGACAGCAGTCAGTGATCGGACCCAAACTGTTCACGCTGTAGCTGGTGGAGGGAGACTCGCACCCACCTGCCTTGAATGTGCTTCTGCCTTTTCCTACTGACGTCCTCTGGAGGGCTCCTGAGCCTCCTATGGACCTGTTTTATCTTCTGGAAGCAAGAGAACAATAGTCCTGCCCTTCTCAGGGTTGGAGTGTACAAACCACGTATGTAGTTTCTGCCAATGGTCAGACATAGAGCAGGGTTCCCTGTTCTGCTAGGTATTGTTATTTCGAAGTCCTGGGCGTAACCACTTTGTTACTCGCTGGAGCCAGGAGGGTCAGTGAATGGCCATTTCAGAGCAAGTGTTCTCATCCGTGTAATGGGGTTGCAAGGACCTCCGCAAGCTGGCTGCGAGGGGCCCTGAGGCATAGCCTCCCGCAGAGTGTTTGCCTATACAAGACACTTGTAAACATCACTGCGAACTGAAAATCACATAGTTGCTAAAACCCCCTTTAGCAGGGAATTTATTTCTTCTGCTTCTGGTGTCTGAAGAAGTCCCATGTGCTCTTGTTTAACCCCGTAGCTGACTCCACGCTAGTACTTGAAACTGATTTGTAAGTTTCTCTGATACTTCCGTTGAGTGATATTTTCATCACCTTGTGGCTAGGGTAAAACTTTGAACCACAGAGAGACCAGGGACACTGACAACTGGATTTTACCTTGGGTAGCGGAATGTGTGCACGAGGTGTGCGTGGGGAGGGAGGACCCCACGCAGACGCACAGTGCAGCTCCAGCCCCGCCTGTGCTGGCGAAGCGCCTCCTGAACCGCACTGCTTTGTCCCGCGCGTTTCCTGTAGATGTCCCGAAGGTCTGCGCGCACCCATTCTCTATTTCCTTACTCTCTGTTACCACCTGTTTCTATTTTTTTATTCACGTGGTGGAGAAAATGTACAACTGTGGCATATAAATGTAGAGTTCAGAAAATGATGTTTTTCTAAAAATCTGAAACCTAGTTAAATACTCATACTCTGTATGTGTCAGCAGGAAGAGACGCTCAGCCCTTTGCTTCAGTGATGGTGTTTGGTGTTCCGATTAAAAACCTAATCTTCAGAGGAGATCAGGAAATGTGCGGATGGCCTTAGTGCTTCCAAAATGGACAGAGCGCTTAAATCGTTTCCATTCTCGACTTCTTTTTCTCTTTAAAACTTTTAATGAGTATGTGTTACAGATTTTTCCCTCTGTAAAATGAATGTAATGATGCAATTATGCATCTTGCTTACAGATGCCCTGGTGAGGAAAAAAGGGGTCAAGGCACTGGCACTGTTTCATAGGACGCTAATCACTGGGCCATGTACAAAGTAACTTGTCTTGGGACCTCAGCGAGTTGTCTGACCTTCCTCACGGGTGATGCGGGGCACATAATGGCTAACGCCAGTTAGGCTCTCATGTGGACTAAAGTAGACCGTGAGGCAATTTGAAGGAGCAGGAAATGTGTATTAAAGTAGCTTCATATTATTCATTTTACAGACAATAAAGCAGAGGTAGTGTGAGGCCACCTCCCACTGAGGATTCCTGGCAGAACTGGGGCGTGGGCCAGGCCCTCTGCACTCAGTGTCCCTGCTTCCAGGGGACTCGCCATGCCCCGCTGAACAGCGCTGACTTCTCTTTTCTCTCAGTTGCCAATCTTCCCGAGATGGAGGCAGCCCAGACCCATTCTTTGGGTGAGGCCTGGAAGAATAGGGCTGTTTGTATCTCTGCTCAGATGACTGGAAAATCCTTTTATCCTGCTTCACTGCAAAGCGTCTCAGGACTAAACCTGGGGGACTCCAAGGCCCTAAGGAGCCATCTGGTGGTGGCACATGATCATGACTCCCTCATGGTACCGCCATAAACGGATTTTTTTTTTTCTTTCTTTCTACACAAAAGTTGGGTCTTTTCAACACAAACAGGGATTGATGTAAACGTCAGTTTTTTCTACTTGCAACCCTAGACAGCAGAGTGAAGTTAAAAAGAGACTGAGGAGCTCTGCAGAGCTGAGCTACAATACAAGGTTTTCACCCTCAGCTCCTGGCTTGCGGTAGATGTTTCATAATTGAATTGAGGCGATGAAACCTAAGTGCAAACACACTTTTCTCACAGGTCTGACCTATGAAAGCTTCCACCTGGAAACTTCCATCTCTTTTTCCTTTCCTGCCTTGATACAAAGTATTCTTGGAATTCAAGTGAAGTTGGAACCAACGGATGGAAGGAGTCCGGCTCTCTGCATCACCAGTAACATAACCAGAAGAGATAAGTTTCAAACAGAGGTATTGAGCAGACTCTTGGAGTGTTTGTCATCCACTCACTGAAGAGGAGTCAACGTTATGAACACACCAGAAATGACTACAATTTCTTTCTAATTTGACATAATATCCTAATGTTGAGAAATGTAACAGAACAGTACATCTTCTAGAGGAAGAGCACCAATAAACTGGTTAATGAGTGTAATTGATTCAAGAATGGTTTAAGACATTTGAGGTACAAAAATCCTCAAGTGCGCTGAAATCTTAAGAATTCAAACATAAAATTCATAGTTACTTTGTTGAATTTTACAACATTCTAAAGTTTACATGGCATGATCCGTCATCAGTTGTGAAGATTTAAAAAAATCTTTCTTAAGCCATGAAGGAAAAAAATTGATGAAAAAGTGAATTAATTTTCTATAAAAATAATATCACAAAAAACATTTTCATATGAAGGGGCAGGTAGAGGCCATGTAGTCAAAAGTGCCAGGGAAAACAGAGAACAGTTAGTAAATACAGAGATTTACTCAAGAATCTGGAAACAAAGTGTGGACAGTGCTGGATTCTTATTTGGAAACTGAAGGTGAGGTGGAGAGTCCACTTCCAAACTTGCTCAGACTGGTGAGAATTCCAGTTCTTGTCTTTTAGGACTGAGATCTGCATTTGTTTGGCTGAGTGTAACCTAAGAATTACTTGATACCCCTGGAAGTGGCTGCACTTCTTGTCATGTTGACACAGGAGAGCAAGGACTGGCTCCCCACTTAAAATGCGAGCTCATGTTCTCTAAAATAGAAGAACGAATTTTAGGAATGACTGACTGAGGTCTGAGTAGGAAAATTTTATTGAGAGAAAGTTTCTGCCTCAGAGAGATAGAAGGGGGAACCTGGAAAGGGGGTAACCCACTCACCTCACTTTTCAGAGGGCTTTTATGGAACAACGCCATGAGGTGAGGCGGTTTAAGGTGGGGGCTTCCAATAAGATTCAAAAGAAATGGGCAAACCGGTGGAATTACAACAAGTACAGTTGTTTAAGCAAACTTGATCAAATGGGGTCCAATGAGAAATTAAGTGGTATAGCCCCCCCCCCCCCCATCAGGAGGCTCCTTCAGATGGGCCAAATTCCTGGCTTTTTGCCCCAGGAAATCTACAATTACATTCTTGGGAAGGGAGGGATGGATCAAGACTTGACTCCTCCAATGCTTAGTTATTCAGGAGAATGAAGCTTTAATGGGTCACTGTTTCCAGGATTTTTCTGATGTCCTTGACCTTTGCTAACAGTCTCCTTTCTTGTGACTTTTCTCCATGGGCTTGTTCTGTTTGTCGTCCTGCCATATATCTAACCAGCTTTTCTACCTGTAAATAATGTGACCTCAATGTCCAAAGTACAGCAGTGTCACATCGAGCTCATCTCACCATCTGAATCTTTCCAGTTTCTCCTCCTTATCCTTTTCTTTTTCCAGGTGGAGAAAGTCCTTTGGTGTTAAGTGCTTGTGTGGTGAGACAGACCCCCCAGGCAGTCTCTTTTTTTCCGAAGGTCAATGGGGCAATGCGACTTATCTCAACCACAGGAGTGATAGTTCATCTCACTCAGAGGTGCTGGGGATCACAGTGTGGTTTGGTGAGGCCATCCACTGAAACTCTGTCCCCTGAGCTGTACTTCCTGTTGGTGACCCTACTTGTAGTTCCTGCTGTGCTCCGTTCTGCTCATCCAGGTCTCTTCCCTGAGTTCCTCACGCTGGGGTCATAATGCTTCTTGCTGCTGCTAGTCCCTGGGTGTGCACCACCGTTGTTGATTTCTTCGCCTTTGCCACTTATCTGCGTCTAGCATTTCTGGAAAGCTCCCTTTCTCCTTTGAGCAAGTCACCTATTTTATGTTGAGACTCTGACCGATTCATCTGGAAAAGAGGTATTGGACAAGAAGCTATAATTTGGGGTTCTCCTTAAAATATGAGAAGGTATTAGATTTTACATTTAAGTTATCCACATGGGAAGGGAAGATATTTTGTAGTATTGCCCATGAGAGTGAGAATGTATTGTCTCACTGACATCAAGAATGAAATCTGGTAATTATATTAATGAGATTCAGACAAAAAGCATGGGGTATGCCTAGATTTCTTTGTTCAAAATATGACCATGTCATTTGCCAGTTGTGTGAATGCTTCATCTCTAACCTCCAGGGCCTCCATCTGAAAGAAGGACAATGAGGCAAACTGCCTTACTGGAAGGAGCACCTGAGTTGGCGCCTGCAGAGCACTTTACAGAGCCCGCCCCACTCTAAATGCTGCTTGATGGTGGTGTTGTTATGTGTATTACACTTGTTTAAGCTGTCTTGAGTTGCATTGTTCTCTTCCTGGTGTGCCAGCCCCAGGCTTGATTCAGACCATCGTGCTTGGCAAAGTCTGTTTTATCTTTGTCCTCCCCTATTCTTACTCTTCATGGATTTTGATCATAATGTCCAGAACCTAAAATCTGAAGAAGTCAACCCCACCTTAACAAATGAATATGTGGCATTAATTTCATTTTTCTGTTCTTTTCTTATCTTTGTGTGTTATTTATTTTTGATAGTATAGAAATATTTACACACTTCAGTGCAGACCAATAAGTACCTTTTAAACAAAGTTGTGGGAAGAAATTATATAGGAAGCTCCCTGCACTGCTCCCCCCCTTTCTTGTGAAGCACCCTTGCCCACGTAAAATGACTGTTACCCTTTAGGAGTGTGGATCTTAGAGTTTAGTCCCTCATGATCAACTTCAATATTACCAAGGAACTCATTAAAAAAGAGAAACTCTGCACGTGAGGTCTAGCAATTTGTTTAAATAAGACCTCCAAGTAGTTCACATATACTCAGCATTTTAAAAACATAACAAAGGGGCTAGGGATTTAGTTCAAGTGGCACCCACCTACCTGGGAAGCACAAGGGTCTGAGTTCAATCCCTGGTACTGAAAAAAATTAAAACTTACCCAAAATATTTTGTACTTAGGAGAGATCAGATGTGATACCCTAACCATCTCATCCCTCTGGCCACACTTATGTTGTCCTTTAAATGCTTCATCCTGGGCCGGGGATTTAGCTCAGTGGTTCCGGCACCTGTCTTGCAAGTGCAAGGACCTGGATTTGATCCCCGGTAACCACATACCATACTGGCTGTGTAGACTCACCCCAGCAGCAACCAGTACCACATACCACAGTGCCGGGCGTGGTGGCTCACATCTGTAATCCCAGCACTTGGGAGGCAGAGGCAGGAGGATTGCTGTGATGTGAGTTTAAGGCTGAGCTCAGGGCCAGCCTGAACTACAAAGTGAAACCGTGTCTCAAAAAATCCTAAAAAAATAAAATAAAAATAAAAATAAATAAATGAATAAATGCTTCATCCTTTAAAAACCTGTCTTGTAGGCCGAAGCTTCAGTGTAGAGGATTGAAGCATGCATGGTCCTCAGATTATGATGTATTATCACCATTGTCTTTGCAAGTCTCTCCTGTGTGTGTGAGCGCCTGGGCATACATATTCACACACTCATGTTCATTCTGTAGTTATCACTCAGACTCCATCTCAAGAATTTGTGTTTTTAATATACGCCCTTTCAGCATGTATTTTTGTAGCATAGACTTTGCTTTGTGTACATATATTTCTATAAACATAAATGGCACCATGCTATGTTTCTTGTTACATCTTTTTTCCCTTTCAGTTATATTTCAAAGATCCACTTGTATTACTGTGTGCTCATCATGTATGATACTTCTAACTCTCTGCTCCATGGTGTATGTGTCCGTATTTTACCTGATAGACATCCACACTGCCTCCAGCTCCCTCCCTCCATAAACAGTGTTGTGATGAACTGCCGATCTGTATAAACTGGACCCAAAGAACTTGGTGGGCTCTGCTATTTCAGTGCATCTGCTCACCTGGGCTTGCCGACTCTGGGTATGTCCCTTACTGGAGAAGTGGAGAAGGGAGAGGAAGGAGGCGTAGACTCCACATGCCAGTTGCATTTTTTCCCCCTGAATTTTGAGAATTCCAAAAATGGCTCTGCAGTTATTTAATAGGAATTGAAATTTTATGCATAGATGAAAACAAGAAGTTATAGAAGTGGGATTTTGACTGTTACTGTGACTCCAACCCTACCCTCAGAGTTTGAAGTTTAGGACAATTTGTGATCCATGCACAGAAACTATGGCTTTTTTGAGCAGACTTGTCCTTTTTTTGTTGTAGAGTCTGGTTATACCACAACATACCTTCACTGACTTGCTATTGATGTCATGTGACACAGCTTGTGCCCCATTTACAACCTGAAAGGGGCTCACAAAACTCCAGTGCAAAACTGACCTTGAAAATGGATTTTTTTCCCAGAGGATCAAGGGGCCCAATAATACAGATTTGCAACAATGAGAAGAGGAATTGAGATCCATATTTATCAGTATGGCTTAACCATGGTCAAAATTAAAATTATTCTATGTTTGCACTAAAGTGACCGAGCAGTGTTGTTATTGTTGTACCCACCTGCTTATTACAAAGGCGGGCAGAGAATGTGTGGCATAACCTTTATTTCTTTCTGGCCCAGGACTACAATTTCTATGTAGTTTTGACAGCATCAGCTCCATTATGGAATATCCTTCAGTAGATTTTTAATCCCCTAATTAAATTACTCTTCTGGATTATCCAAATACATGTTCTGGGATGAGATGTTTCATAAGATTTTTCTTTAATAAGTCTCACTGGACTCTAACTGGAGCTGAATTAGTTCCTTTAATTGGTATTTTCTGTGTGAAGAGGCTCAAGTCATCTGCTGATACTAGAGTGTTCTCACTGTTCAGAGTTTCAACCCTTGGTGTCTGGCAGTTACTACAGTATTCACCGGACAGATGGTGGATGGGTCCATCATCAAGAAAGAAGATGGAAAATTTGTGCTCAAAGGAAGAATAATTAACTCTCCAGAATATGGCTTTATTAATGAAACCAGTTTTATTTTCAGTTTTGTAGCCACTGTGATGTAACTTGGGGCCAATTATACATAGCTTAATTCACATAAGATTGAAGATATCTGTGGGATATGTGAGGCTTCCTGTGAGATTTGGTTTGTATGTTCTATACATTGTCTCAAGCCCCATACAAATAGAACCTCCCTGTCAAACTCCCTGTCACCTCCACTACAAGGAGTGACCTGATATCATGGCAAGACTGGGTTTTTTGAAGTGGCACTTAAAATTTCTACTAACAGTTAACTCTGTTGTTCAAGTTCCTTAAATTTTATGAACCCCAGTCTCTGGAGTTGTGCACACGAGATCAAATGTCCTCAGGGTTTTTGTAGGGATTGATTCTCATATACTAGGCTGTGTATAGTAAGTAGGAAACATCATTTCTTCGTTTGTACTCCACCAAATAAATGACTTGTGTCTGTACCAAGCATTTACAGCCTTCTGCTTTGTATGATGGTTGGTTTTAAAATTAGTTTGTCTAGGCTAGATTTTGGAAATGAAAAGTTTCACTCATATAATAATTCAACACAGTAGATATTCATTTCTAGTTTTTATAATAGTCTAGAGGCCCATGAAAGAGGATATGTTCTCTCACAGAAAGTATTGCTGAGAAAGTTTGAATTATAAGACATATAAAGATTTCTTCATTAAATACAAGGTTTTAAAGCAAATGCTAGATTAATGATGATGTTTTTCCACTCAGATGTTCTTTTAAAGGTAGCTTTAAATTAATACCTTTATTGGAGGGAGGGAGAGAGAGAGAGAGAGAGAGAGAGACCGACACACACACACAGAGACATACAGAGACAGGGACGGGAAGCATAAACTCCTAAGGAAAGAAGACTGTAGAAACATATCCAGAAAAGAAGGTAGATTGGCATGTGAAACTGATTAGAAGCAAATGCTATCTAGCCCAGGTAGGTATTTGCATGTCTCTTTTGCTAGGATATAAGTTCTTTGAGAACAGACATTTTGTTTAGTCATCTCCCACATCTCCTTTTGCCTGCTAGTTCACTGGTGGAGTGAAATCAGTTGAGGCTCCTCTATTCTATAAATAAAGGATCTACCAGTGTTGAAGATTTAAATGCCTTAGTTTGAACATTACCAGGAGGGAGAGGTAGCTGCATTAGCTCTAGGATTTTAACATGAAGTGGATCAAAATAGAATCCCAGAGCTGTTGCAACCCAAGGGGATGTACTATTTATTAAAGTTGCCCAAAGAAATTTTTTGCCTTATATGTATTCATATATATCATTAAGGAAGGCTGGTACTGTATGAAATGGAAAGTCCTTTGTCTCTTTTAGTGACTTCATCTTTTTTTTTTTTTTTGAGACAGGGTCTCGCTTTGTAGTTCAGGCTGGCCCTGAGCTCAGCCTCCAACTCACATCACAGCAATCTTCCTGCCTCTGCCTCCTGAGTGCTGGGATTACAGGTGTGAGCCACTACACCTGGCACTCTGGTATGTGGTACTGGTTGCTGCTGGGCATGAGTCTCCACACCCAGTATGGTATATGGTTACCGGGGTTCGAACCCAGGCCCTTGTGCTTGCAAGACAGGTGCCGAAACCACTGAGCTAAATCCCTGACCCGTGACTTCATCATTTTGATAATATGGTTTTGAATATAGGATGGAGGTTCTGGTGTAGTAAACAAGGGAGGGAAAATGGGCAGGGTCAGGTAAAAGGCAAAAGAAAGGAAGAGGGAGAGGGTGTGCACTTGGTCTTGGAGCAGGTAAGTTGAAAAGTCAGATAGGTTTTGGTGCAGGGCCTGAAAGAAGGGGTGAGAGAGCACATTCAGTATTCCCTTTGAAGGGCATCTGTGTGTGATTTGACTTCACTTCTACCGTCCTATGGCATCTTCCATGAAGGCTACCAGGTTACCTATGTGCTTGTGAAGGGGGCGGGGGTATGTGGAGAAACAGGTAGATATCGATCAGGCAGAAGAGATGAAAACACAAAAGCTCCAATCTCTCTCTTCCAGTACTTGGCCCAGGCTTTGAGTTCTCATAATTTTTTGACACTGAACTTCTTGTCATTAGATCTACCAAGCTAGTGGCCACAGTTAGTGTCTCTTCCTCTGAGAAAGTGTCCAGGATCGAATCTCTGGCCAGCATTTGACATGACCGTGGTCAATCCTTCTGTGTTCTAGAAGTTACCACTCTGGCTGTGCTCCATACAGCCTTTTAGGGGGTTGGGCTGAACCACCTGGAAGCATTGAGGTCTGTTGGCCCAAATTAGAGACAGGTCCGATCAGCCTGTCCTGCGTTTCCCTCCTCCTTATCCTTCTCCTGTTACCATCTTGGAAGAAGCTAAGCTGCATCAGGACGTTGGCCCTCATATCACACAAGTGGTAGTAACGGGGTACAGATAGATACCTGATTGATGGATAGAGTGAATTGAATATAAAGAAATAAGGAAGAGGGAAAGAAAGTTCCTGTCCAGTTCTAGCAGACACAGTCCCCTAGCCTGGTCATCTCATTCTCCCCTTGTCCCCACTTGAGAGCTATTCTTCCTCTTTAGGAGAATATCAGGTAGGGATTGTGAATCAAGAGGGGGCTTAACGTGTGCTAGAACAGTAGCTGTGCCATGTTTCCACATATTGTAGGTAGGAGGCTCCTCTTTCCTTTGAGCTCCATGAGAAAATGTCTCATACCATTGAAAGGAGCACCTTCCTCAAGGTGATTGCTTCACCACAGAGTTCTGAGAGGAGAGGGGGAGGAGCCTGTGGTCCTCAGTTCTCTGATTGCTCAGATGCTTTTCCATCTCTGTGATGCAGCAACTCACCATTTCAAGTGGGATTTTTCTATAGGTCTCTACTATTAGATTGTGAGGTCCTCAACCAGAGACCTGTGCTGTATTTTCTTTTCCTGCTCAGGGCGAGAAACTCTGAGTCTGCAGAATGGATGCACAGTGGAAAGCTGAGCAGAAACCAGAGTCAGAGTCAGCAGAGACCCAAGAACTGCATGCAGATTGGAGGGAGGCTGTTGGGTGGGTGGAGCCTCAGTGAGCTGCTTCCAGGGCTCACTTTCACACACTGAGTGCTAATGATAAGGAAGCAAGGGCCACCCAGGGTTCACCCAGAGGAGGCAGGTGTCTCCTGATGGCGTCAGGGTTCTTGGGTTCTTCTAGTCATACAGTTTGCAGTTCTGTGCCTGCAATTGAAGGGGCCGGGTGAATAAGCATTCATCATTTGTTGGGCAATTACTATTTAACAGTATCAACCTATTTTATTCTTTCTATTTTGATATTTATTCCAGTATTTATTTCTTTACTGTCATGAAAAAAGAAAAATTTCACTTCTTCCATGCCTTGTCTGGTCATTCATTAAATATCTTATGGAATTTAATTTATTGTTTTATTTTATGATTGTTGCTGAAAGTACATTTGTTTCGTAACAAAGGGGATACTGAAAATGATCTCCATAGGAATCAAATCTGCAGTGTGGGCTATTAATGTTATTCTATTCACTATTCTCATTTCTTTGGCTGTGTAAGTTTCATTGTTTTACTTACACAAATGAGTCAGTGAGACACTATATTCCTGTACTTTAAAAATACAATTTTGCTTTGGTAGAAGGTCCAGGTGAGGGACGTCTCATTGCTTTTCTTGTAATCACCAAAGAGATTCCTGAAACTCAGACAATTAATGACTAAGGGACAGGATGCTTATTCTAGGTCATGGGAGTAGAGGGGCATGGGCAAAACGCATGAGGCCCATGAGCTCACGCTTGGAGTGAAGGACTCAGGGCCTCGCAGAATGGAAGAGCTGGAGTGAGCGACAGCAGAACAGAAGTGGATGTGCTTGGGCCTTGGTGACATCTTTACGTTTCTGAGTTGGACACGAGCTTTCTCAGGCGTGTTCCGGGTAAGGGAGCACATGTGGCCTCTCATGCTCACTTTCAGGTTCATCTTTAAGCCAGAGTTGAACAGGCGGCTTATGTTGTGCAGCTTATTACACAGGTTTTGTTTACAGAGATTATTCTACTTCAGCTTTGCCATTTCTAACATTTATGTGCAGCTAGGAAAGGCCTTCACCACGCCTTTCACAAAGCATGCAGTGTGCTAAAGAGGTGGTGATGTACATGGTAAAAAGCACCTGACTTTGGAGTTCCAGAAACCTGGTTCAAATATAAACTTTTTGTTCCTTACTGGGTCTCTTGGGCAAAATTACTGAGATTCCATTTTCTCATGTGTAAAATGGAAAAAATATGAACTACAATAGTGAGCAGTTGAAAAAAACAAAGTGTATGAACACAGAACCAAATTATAGACAGTCATCAAGTAGCTACAATGATTGCTCTTGTTGCAAATGAAGAAGGCTCAGAGAGGTGAGTGACCTAGTTAGGGAGCAACAAAGCTGGATTTTCGTACCTACGTTTTAGGGTGCTGCCGTGGTTCTCCTCCAGCGACTGACAAAGCCCTCTTTTTTGTTGTGTTGCTATGCGGAGTCTCTTGGCAGTCCTGGTACTGATGGTGATGAGAGAATTGTGTGTAGATGAGATGACTTCTGCTGTGAGAACCACACCATTGGAGCGAGGGAAGGACACTTCCAAGAGGAAGCCGATGCACCTCAGAGGTGGAAATGTGAGTGTCCACTCAGTGGTGTTGTAGCTTTTATAGTCTGAGTTTTGTTGGCTGCTGGAGCTCCTGGTGATGCCAGACAGACCAGAAGATCTGGCCTTCTTTTCCCTGTAAGTGGCATGTGAATCAGGCTCATTCTGAGTGAGGCCATGTTGGTGACATGATGTTGAGATATGTGCTGCATTGAGAGTGGTACGTGGGGAACTCCTAGCTCCCAGATCTGCAGTTCCAACCAGGCATCAGGGTTTTACTGTTGTTGTTAAACCAAAATTAACCCTACTGGCTGTGGTGATAAAAGGGTGAGATAATGGAGGCTATGAAATGCTACTGTTGGAAAAGTTTGCTTCCGCTTCTACCTAAAGAAACATATTCAAAATTTACCCTTTGAACCCACCTGGAGGTCATCCATACTCTTCCCGAAAGCAGGAAGTCATATGACATTGATACACTCTTGAGAGAATGTGACTCAGATATTCCATTTTAAAACCTTATTCCAGGACCAAGCTACAGCCCATAACATCTGAGTTTTGAGAGGCACATTCACAATGCAGCGGCACTGTGTATAAACATACACACAAAATGCCTATATTGGGCCGGGGGTTTAGCTCAGTGGTTCCGGCGCCTGTCTTGCAAGTGCAAGGGCCCGGGTTCGATCCCCTGCTTACCACATACAATACTGGGTGTGGAGACTCACACCCAGCAGCAACCAGTACCACATACCACAGTGCTGGGCGTGGTGGCTCATGCCTGTAATCCCAGCACTCGGGAGGCAGAGGCAGGAGGACTGCTGTGATGTGAGTTTGAGGCTGAGCTCAGGGCCAGCCTGAACTACAAAGCGAGACCCTGTCTCCAAAAAAAAAAAAAAAAAAAAAAAAAAAAAAAAAAAAAAAAAAAAAAAAGTCTATATTCACCTCCACTGGGAGGTGGAATATTTCCAAACTGTTCTTGTAAAACTTGTGCCAATTTATGAGTGTATTCCTACTGTATGTACTTTGAACACAGTGTTGCCTCACTTTAAAAATATTTGCCACAGTGATAAAGAAGTAAGGAAATATCTTAATATTGATTTAATTTGGACTTTTTCTAAATTATGATGTCATCAAGCACATTAAAATATATTTGTTGAACTTTGCATTTCTATTGGATCATGTAGATATTCTTTATGGAATTGTAAAACTTATTCTATATAAAGGGAATTGTCCATTTGTTGAGCACATGTACAGCAAAATTCTCCTAAGTATTCTGTGTTCTTTTAAGTTTGTTTTCTTGTGCAGATGACTAAACATTTTATGTAGACAGATTTTCAGTCTTTTCCTTTAGGGCTTTTGGCTTTTATGTTATGCTTAGAAAGTGTTTCCTACTTCAAGTTTATGAAACTACAGATGTACTGCAATTTACAGTGGGGTTACATCTCAATAAACCCAGTGCAAGTGAAGTTATCTTGAGTTGAAAATTCATTTAATACATCTATCCTACCAAACATTGAAGTTTAACAATACGGTATGCTATATAGTACTGATCATGTGATTGACCTAGAGTTATGGTGCAGGGCCTCCCAGCATCGTAAGTCTGTCATACCACGTGTGCCAGCCCAGGAACAATTCAATATTCACTCAGTCAGGTCTCTAGTGAATGCATATGTCCTTCACACCATTACAAAGTTAAAAAACTAAGTTGAACCATTACAAGTGGGAGACTATCCACATTGACCTACTCTTTTCTAGTATTTATATGATTTACCTCTTCAATTTTAGAGGTGTATTAATAACCTTGACTCTACATCTCTACCCATTACCTCCAAACCTCTTAGACAACCTCTAAGTTAACAGAAATTTAACCTAGCTAAGAAAAATTATACATGGATAAAGTTCTTTTAAAAAATGACAGTTCAGGATGTGAATGTTAAACAATGTTTTTCTCTCTCATCCTACCTCTCCCACGGATTTTATCCATCTCAGATTTCTTTCATCCCCTTAAAGAAAAATCTTAATTTATGAATATTTTGGAAAATGTATACACCCTATCAATACTCTTCATCTTATTTTAAATTTTAATAATTGCTTAAAATAAAATTATTAATTTCTTTGGTTGAAAATTTCTCTAGAATTTGTTTTGCTATAAGAAATAAGCTTATTTCCTTAAAATAAGTGGGAATACAGCTTATTTTTTTCCCTCTAAAATGTCAGTAAGTTCCCCCAGTGCTATTTATTTATCTTTTCCCTGCTGACTTGAAATGCCTTCTTTTTTATTTATCTCTCTACTTAAGACACCTAAGTGTTGACTCTGGCTCTGTCACTAATTTCTGTGTGACCTTTGAAAAGCCTATCTTCTCTGGACTCCATTTTATTTCCTTGTAAAAGGATTGGAAGAGACGTTTCTGTCTTGCTCCCACACGGTGGATAAATGTCGCTGTCCCATCAAAGCGCTGTTCCTCCTCCTCTGCCTGCTCCTCGTGTCTTTTTCGCACCCTTATGGGGATGGACTTAGTACAACCCAGTGTCCTGTTGAAACTTTGAAAGCTTAATCGTTCTTAAACATAAAATCTTGTTTGACCCTTCACAGTGAGAGAGAAGGAAATAAGTGGATCTTAATAAGTGGTTCTTGGGCCAGGGATTTAGCTCACTGGTTCTGGTGCCTGCCTTGCAAGTGCAAGGTTCTGAGTTCTATCCCTGGTGACCACATACAACAGTGATGGGTGTGGAGACTCACACCCACCAACAATCAGAGCCACATACCATAGTGCTGGACCTGGTGGCTCAGGCCTGTAATCCCAGCATTTTGGGAGGCAAAGGCAGGAGGATTGAGGCTAGCCTGGGCTACGTAGTTTTTTTTTTTTTTTTTTTAGGTTGTTTTTTGAGACAAGGTCTCACTTTGTAGTTCAGGCTGGCCCTGAGCTCTGCCTCAAACTCACATCATAGTAATCCTCCTGCCTCTGCCTCCCGAGTGCTGGGATTATAGGCGTGAGCCACCATGCCCGGCACTGTGGTATGTGGTACTGGTTGCTGCTGGGCGTGAGTCTCCATGTCCAGTATAGTATGTGGTTAACCGGGGGATCGAACCCGGGCCCTTGTGCTTGCAAGACAGGTGCCGGAACCACTGAGCTAACTCCCCGGCCCAGCCTGGGCTAACATAGTGAGCTCAGGGTCAGCCTGAACTACAAAAGCAAGACTTTGTCTCAAAAACAAACAAACAAACAAACAAACAACAAACAAACAAAAAATGTAGTTCTTAACTTGAATCTCTGGGAGGCAGGATAATGGAGAAAACACTGCAAAATATTCCCAAAACACATGGAAAACTTTATGAAAACAGACTTGCAGATCCATTTCTGTATTAGGCCTCTTGCTATCTACTCAGTGGGTTTTGCACTGAGCTAGGTTCCACAGCACGTTTGCAACATTATTTTTTTATTTTGAGATGAGATCTTGTTAAACTGCTAACCTGCCCTTGCTAGGCTTACAATCCTGTTACAACCTCTGAGTGCTGGGATTAGATATATGTATTATTGTGTTGAGCTGCATATGTTCTTGATTAATTAAAAAAGGGATAATGAATTTATTTCTCTTTGTGGACCAGCATATTCAAACTTGTAAAAGCAATGCCTGGCACCATTGTTGGGCTCCAGGAATATGACCTTGTGGCCTCGACATTAAAGTGGCTGTATTGGCACATAATTGTCACAAGATGGCACTAGAAGCTTGGCAATGGAGTCAGACTGGCTGTATTCACTTGGATTTACAAGTACCTGGGGAAGGCAGGCAGATAGGGAATCTCCTAGCAGGTGGACTTTCTCTTTGTGTTTCTTTTGAACTCTTTAAAGTAGGATGCAGATGTATTGGTGCTTTTTTGGATTAAAGGAGATTCCAGGTGATTCCTTTCTTTTTCATGAGCTGGGTAAGGTGTCTTACCTTGGAAATCGGAAAGACTTTAGAGTGTGTATGAGAATCCTTGGCCACTCTTCTGCTATGGCGTGGGCAGAAGACCTGCTAAATGTAAGTTGGAGGGTCCAGATGGAAAGGTCAGAGTTAGTTGAAAGCCACAAGGCTTTTGGGTCAGAGTCATGAAACAAGGAAATGAAACCTCTCTTACTGAGCTCATTTCTTGTACCAGGCACTGGTAGGGAGGGGAATTCATTTTATTTAGTCCTCGCATAATTAGCTTCTACTCTTAGCCCCATTTTACAAACGAAAAAGTGAATAGTTAAGAGAGATGCAGGGACTTGGCCCCCCATCACAAAGCAGGGTTCTGTCTCTGTTCAGAATGGACAAGACTCCAGAACCTTAGAAGGGAGGCTGACGAGATCTAAAATACAGGATTTAGAAATGCTGCCAGAGCCAACCTTTTTCTTACTTTCTCAGAATTTTGATTCTTGTAAATGTTCAAGAGACTCTTCATATAAAAGGAGGAGGCGATGTTATCACCTTATTACAAGTAGGAAACTGAGAGTGAGAAGATTACATTATTTGTTCAAGATCGTAGACAACGTAGACAACAGTAAGGAACACAGCCTGAATTCAAACAGAAATCTGTCTGCCCTTGACAGTGCGTTCATTCACAAATGCAAATGCAATGGCTGGACGGTGAGCGTTCATTCACCCATTCTTCACTCGCTTAATCAACAGACACTAGCTAGACATTTTCTAGGTCCAACATTTGTAGCTGCTACTTTCAATTAAGATTAGGTCTATTTAAATTTTCTTTAGTCTTGCAGATCAGTCCTTGTATCACCCACCTCAGCACCAAGCTCTGCTCTCATGGAGTCGATAAATGCTTGTGGAACAAGGTGAAATGAGGTGAAGTGATCGTGTGGGGTGGACTGCCGGAAGTGATCCCGCTCTGAGGCTTTCTGCCCCCAAAAGGAAACTGCTGACACTATGAAATGTGATTCAACAGTTCCAGCACATGTTGAGCATGGGTCATTTTATTCTTTTACAACTTAGCTAATTTTGAATGAAGTAACCACTGTGTTACCAAATATAAGATTGAACAGTGGAATATAAAGCAATGCTGAATTGCAAAGTAAAGGCAGGAGCCTATGAGTCTTGTACCTATAGAAGGTGAAATAGAGGAACTGAAACTCTGGGCTCTGAGAAAGTAATATGTTTATTTAGCAGAACAGAGCTATAATTCTAGTTTGGTTATTCTGTTGATAAATTGTGTAAAGTTTAGCAGAGAGTGTCACATTCCTGAGCATCAGTTTCCTTCTTTGTAAGATCACTGCTTTGTCTTGAGAAATCATGTGCTCTGTCTTGTGAAATCACCACCAATACAAGCTCATTAAGGGCCGGTTCTGAAGACCTTGTGTCTTAAGTGCAGTCTCTGTGCGTACCAGGTGGATATCGAAAGAAGGAAAAGTCTCTTTGCAGCACAAGAGCAAGCTCAATGATTTAAATTTTACATAGAAGTAAACAAGTTTGGGACTTATATTGTACATTTGAATAAGAAAATTAATTTGGAACTCCTTGAAGATTATTCATGTAGTAATGGTAGAATCTAGTTTTTATGAATCTTGATTTTCTAATGTGATGTGTCTGAATATTCTTCTCTGTAAAAACCGACCTTATAAGGGATCTCTGTGGTCTGTTGTGACTTAAATATCTTGTTATCTTAGCTTAGTCGCTCTAAGTGGAAGAAAATATGATTCAGGATCCTAAGCTATGGACTGGGATAAGGATGGATATTTGGAAAATTTCATTTGTTTACAGATTCACCCATGCGGGCTTCTGAAAGCATCTGCTCGGTTATAAGCCAGGCCTCATGGTATGTTTTGAGGGTAAATACAAAGATGAAACAGGCGCTGACTCCGCCAAATTCACAGTTTCTTCCACAGTACAGAAAACAGAAGGGGCTAAGCAAATTGGCAGCTGGTTCACTGACAGGAAGTAGAGGGTGCCATGGGAGAAAGAGGGAAATGAGGGAAAGACACCGAGAAAGTTCCCTTCAACAAGTGTCGTGAGTAAACTGAAAAAGTACGTATGAGTGGAATTGAGCAAGGAAGAGATGTGGGAGGAGAGGAGTCTGTGACGATGAGGTAGGGCAGAGAGTTCATCGCATCTGTGAAGGTCTTGTTGAATACTCAGCAGAAAGAAGTGGGCACGCGGTGCCTGAGGCGAAGAACCGAGATACATGCGATTCCTCCACAGATGACATGGCTCAGAGAGGATCACGAGTGAAGGTTTTAAGTTCTTGACGCACGATCCTTATGGAGAAGGAGGTCGGCACAGGTATTGTCTCTGGACATTCAGATCAGCACAAGTCTGTCTCTGGTAACTGATTTCCAGGCTGATGACTTCGGTTTAGTTTAATCACTGGTTAATGGCTGCCTGCCTGCTGCCCACTGGCCTGGGTGTGTAGGTCAAATCCTAGGCATTAGGATGTGTAGGAGGCTCTGTGATCTCTGTCCGTCCGTCCCTGAGAGTTATCTGAGAAGACACAGATGAGGACGTGCACGTACCTATTGGGAGCACCTATGGGGCTCCTGGAGGGAGCACTGACTGTGACACGCAGAGCCGCAGCATCATTTTAGGCTGTGTTTCTGTTACACTGTCACATGAGTGTGATTCTAACCGATGCTACGGGAGCCTTTTGGTGAGGATCAATGCCTTTTAGTTCTAACCCATCCCCTTCAGATAGATAAATGCATTCAGGACAGAGAATGTTCTTTTGGTGCCTTATCTGGAGAGTCTCTGGCTTATTTTAAATTGTGTAGGATCCATTTGTGAAAGGGATCTTCAGGGTGGTTAGAGACTGCTATATTGGTGATGGAACTCGAGACCTTGTGCTCCTGAGGCAGGTCCCGGGAAGCACTGAGCTGAATCTCTGGCCCCTGAGGCAGTTCTTAATAATGCCTGATATTTTCTAGATGCAGGGCTGTCCAGTGTCAGGGCACATTGGGAACACAGAGCTCCTCTCTGTCGATTTAAAGGACTCATTATTTTAATAGTTCCACATCTCTGTCATTTGTGTGAAGCACAGGCCATGTGTCCCTGACACTGTGAGAAAAGGAGATATGACAACTATCTTCCAGAAGCTCGCAGATAAATTTATAAATTCACAATACACACGAGAGGTAGTTAACTATGTCAGACTAAATATTATCTTGAATAGTGACAAAAATATTAACAACAGTGATTTTCCAAAAGGGAAAAATCAATACATGTTTAATTGGCGGGGTGAAGAAAGGAGACAGACTTGAGACAAACTTTGGAGAATTGGTGCGAGGCAGAGAGAAGGACAAGGAGCGCTGCAGTCCGGTCATGGCAGGCAGAGGTCACTGTGAGGAGGACGTGAGTTTTTGAAAGAGGAGCCAGTCGTTGGAGAGGAGCGAGAAAGCCTGCAGAAACGTCATGGACCTAATTTATGAAGGGCTTCGGAATTCAGCTTTTCCTGCCATTAAGTGTATTTCAGAGCATTTTCCCTGGGATTATCTGCCACTTCTCCTTGACTGCCAAAGATCAATGTTAGAGGAGGTTAATGGGAGGCTGGTGGGTATGGTCCAGCCCTGTACTGCTGCCGAAACTAGTGCATACATTAGTATCATACTAGGCCGATAAAAGGATATTTTATTAGGGAAACAAGCAAAATTGTAGAAGAGAATACTATCCTGTCATTATGCCACAGGGAGGGGTGCTGAGTCTGGGCAGAGCTGGGGAAGTATCATGGCCAGAGGTCTTGTCGTGAGAGACTCTCTTCAATGGTCCCAGGGTTCCTTCTGTTTAAAGACTAGGGTGCCAGGAAGTATGACCCTTGGTAATATGGAGACCACAACTCTAGACTGCCTAAGACTGCTGTCCATGTTTCGATTCTCAAAGTTTAAGGGACAGCCTTAAATCTTGTGCAAATCGAGAAGCTGAGAAATGGCTTTATCAGAAGGAAGGAAATGGCTTTCTCAGAAGAACTCAGGGCCCGATCACAGCATGCAGGGCTAACTCAGACCTACTGGAATAGTATACTGTCAAGAGCCCACAAGGAGGAGAGAGGCACCCCTCCAACTCATAAGGCTTGTGTCTTCTTATTCTATTCCCTGCCTTGGGCACTTATAAATTCTCCAGGTGGGTTTCAGCTGGTTCTATGATCATACTGCGGAGTTGGGTATCAGTAAGTCTTTCTGCAACTGGATTTGGGAGTAATATGTCCCAACAGTAATGAGTTTCCATTTCAAGCTGGTGTCTAGGATTCTCAGACAGGATCAGGCATGTTCAGGGTGGTGTGGCTGTAGACAGTTTGGGAGTCTCACAAAGAGCTATTTAGGGTTCTTTGATCATTAGTATAATCTGAATACATGCCCTAAAATTCACATGCTAGAACTTAATCACTCATGTGTTAGACGATTCAGTCATAAAAGGGATTAGTAGTCTAATATAATGGTTAGCCACAATTGGCCAAGTCCCTTTGCCCCCTTCAGTCTCTTCTGCCACATGTAGGAGGAGTTCAAGGCAAAGCCTGAGCCCTCAGTGGACCCTTAACCCCATGGAGATTTCTGAACAGTAAGAACATACATTTCTGTCCTTGACTTATTACCTAGTAATCAAGTCTCCTGCTGTGGTAACAGATATTTGACTAAGAAACCCTCGGATGAATGAACTCTGGAGGCCACTTTGTGTCTGCTGCACAGGAACCCACACCACTAGTGACGTATGATGTTAACCATTGAAAGACTCACTACGAGGGACATGTAAACAGAGCAGTAGATTATACAGGGTCCTTGGAGCCCCTATGAAGTTTGTATAGTGAAATGTGTTTGGGTTACAGAGCTAGACAATACTATAGAAAGCACTTTATAACAGGAGGTCCTTAACTGATCTGCACATTTTAGGCAAGGCTAGATGAGTTGGGTAACATCTAGTGTTCCATTTAACCAAGTAGAGCTTGGTCCAGGGAGAAACCTGGAAAAGATAAATTAGAGTTATTTATGGCTAAATGCATGTACCTTGAGGCTATTTTCTAAAGTGAAATAAATAGGACACAGATGTGTAAATACCGGATCATTTCTCTAGTATGAGAAACTGAAGGTGCAAATGAGGTGTAGAATGTATGATTAGGTACTGTGAGATAGGAAAAAAATGTCCAAAGGGAAAAGGGAAAGGGGAGGGATAGGGAAAAATAAAGAAGAGAAAGAAAAAAGTGATGATAAAAAGGAAAAATGGAAACAAAGCTTATATGTGGGGAAGGTGGGGTTGTGGGGAGGGCAGGGGAATATGAAAAATTAAGAATCAAGATACATCATGTACAGGTACAAATTCTCAATGAGGAATGTGATCATAATGTATATCTAAAATGTACCAAAAATCTCAATTTGTTAAAAAAGGAAGCAATGCAAACTAACATTCCTCTCTGTGGAATCACACTTTCCTTACTCTAGCTGAGCAGACTTTTTTTTTTTAAATTATCTTTATTGGTACATTAAATATACACATCATGATTGCACTCCATAATGGGGATTTGTACCAGTATAAGATACAACTTAATTCTCATTTAGCTGAGCAGACTTTTGCCTGAGCTAGATCCAGAGTGGACAGGGTGAGCCTGAGTACTGACAACTAGAGGGTTGTCTTCTCTTAAGAAGTCACGTACAGATTCTAGTTTAGCGCTAACGAGTTTCCCCTGTTGGACTACAAATCCTGTTTCTGGCTGCTTTGAGGACTGACTGTTAAGCTGTTTCACTCTCACTGTCCTGGGCTACCCAACAAGGGATTAAATATCAGAAAGGACAAGTGTGAGTACATGCTTGGTTATTTTCTGGCTATGTAGTGTTGGATAAGCCATCAATCTTTCTGAGTCTGTTTTATAATAAGCAAAACCTCCAACTCTTGGGACATCTCTGATGGCCAAATGAAACAGTAAATGTCAGTGCTCTTTGTAGACTCCAGGACCCCTCACAAAAGTTTTCTATGATTATTATGCCACATACAAAATTCCAGGGAACCCGATGGTGTGTAAATAATGCTGCCTGTTCCACCCCAGAGCAGCTGTTCTGGTTCTGTTTACCGCACATGGGTGAGCAGTTTACTCTGAGGGAATAGTTTGCTCATTATAGGATTGCAACTGCTAGGAGCTGTGCAGGGTGCCTCCCACCTAATAGTGAACAGAGTTGACACCATCCCAAGAGCCACTCAGGTACCAGATGTTATGCTGTGTGTGCAACAGACAGTAGCTGGGCCTGCTGTCTTACACAAATGTAATGGCAGGTACCTAATGTGATTAAGGCTCAGCCGAACAAGCCTGATTCAGTGATGTGTTCTGATCCCACCACAGATATGCCCAGATCTCAGACTCCATTTTGCACCCAGTTGCCCAGAGGAGTTTTCCAATTGTGGTTGAGACTGATTTGTTCCTCCTTTAACATGATACATGGTGGTGGATTGGATGTGGGCTTCATAGAGACAAACTCTCAGATGCTGCTGTCACGACACAGGGGTCTTACTGGAAATGATGACACCTCTTAATCTCATCTAGTACATCTGACCTAGAAAACCAGTCAGGCCTACTGTCTGTCCTCTACTGTCTGTGCTTAACTCACTCCAAGCCCTGGTTCATGGATTGCATCTGTTTGTAGAGCAGAAGAATCAATTGTCAAAACATAGATTCCTGAATCTACTGCAAGAGATTTTGCTTTTGTAGAGGGTGGAACTTGAATTTTATTTTTAAAATGTTATTTTATTTTTGATCGATTGCATATAATGCAATCCATCCTCTCTTTTCCTCTCTCCCTCTCATTTCTCTCAGCCTCTAGTAGTCATTTTTCTATGTTCAGGTATGCTTTTTTTTAAAAGCTTCTGCCTATGAGAGAGAGCATGCTCTACATGTCTTTCTGTGTTTTGCTCACTTCAATTAACATACCATTCTTCCTTTCTATCCATCTTGCTGGAAGTGATAGAATTTCACTCTTCATTATTGCTGAATAATGTTCCATTTGTGGATATACACTACATTTTCTTTATTCAACTGTTGTTGGGCACCTAGGCTGATTTCATATCTTAGGTGTTATGAAGACTGCTGCAACCAACATGGGTGTGGAAGTATCTCTTTAATATATTAATTTCATTTTCTTTGGCTATATACCCAAAGGTTGGATATCTGGATGATATAGTAGGTCTACAAGATATGATAGCAAAATATGACAAGTGCATAAATTAAAAAAATTATTACAGTGAGAGAAACATTGCTAACAACTCCCTCTAATACACACTCCCTTGCATAGAAGCACTTGCGCTGTTAGTTTTACTTCTTCTGTTCTGGAAGTCATGCTTTGTGACTGTCTTTAGGTGGGTTGTTGTGGCTGACTTGGCATCCTGAGTTGAGTCGCAGTGCTTATTTTTCATGGCCATTTTGACTTTGGGCAAGAGCTAAAGTTGAATGGTGTGTTAAGATTTTGTCGATTGTGTGGGTCAGTACATATTTTTTTATTTAAAAAATTTATTAGATTGGGCTTGGGTTTTGGCTCAGTGGTGCAAGCAAGATCCTGATTTCGATCCCTGGTAACACACACACACACACACACACACACACACACACACACACACACACACACTTTACTGGGTTAAAAGACAAGTTGCCATGAATTCCACTCACACTATTGCCCCCGTGCTTTGAACACATTCATCCTTTGGTTCATGCTGCTTTCTGTAGCTGTTCTCAGTCTTCTTTTGGGGTGTCCAAGGCTTGGGTGAGCACCCAAAAGGCCCAAAATGGCTATAAAATTTTATAGGGGAAATACGACACAAAGCTAACAGGAACAAAACGAATCCCGTTCATATAATAGCTCTGATTTATATCAAAGAGATTAAAAATTAATTTTTCTGAAGAATAAGTTTAGTTTTATGAGAAAGCCATTAGTGGTGCTTGTTAGAGTGCTTTTTTATGCATCTGGGTACAAATGCTTTAGAGACCAGTCAGAACTGTTTGTGACCAAAGACTTAGAAGCTATGGTTGAAGCCCTAGGGAAAGCTTAGCAAGTAGCACAACAGCCTGTTTTTTGAAGTATCCACAGCTTTTTAGGGTAGTGACTTCGATTTACAGCATTGCACAGGAACCACCAAACCTTTGTTATCTTCTAAGAATACATTTGGCTTTCCACTTTATTATAAGGAGTAACAATTTTAAAAGGTAATATAGTAACAATAGTTCACTTTTAGCTGATTGTATGATATTAAGTGACATGAATTATTGTCAGATTTTGTCTTTGAAAAGTCGTACCTTTTTGGTGGTGCTGAACATTGAACCTAGGTCTTATTCCATGCTTAGCAAGGGTTCTGTCACTGAATTCCATCCTGACCAAGAATAATGAGATGTCTGAAAGTAAAATAGAATGTACTGTTTACATATGTACCTTTTAAATGACCTGGAGAACACAGATACATGTAATATACAGAGAACTAGCAATATTTAGTATCAAAGTGACACAGAAGTCCTTTACTATGAGTATAACTTTTAGTTTTTACTCTGAAGTGAAATGTGAAGGTCAATAATACTGACAAAAGTCAATTTCTTATATACTTCTTCAAAGACAAAACTTGTCATGAATTTGTGTCATTTAAGATTACACAGTCAGATAAAAATACTGTATTATTAATAAATTACATAAATTACTAAATTAATCAATAAATTAATAAATCATAATTAAATAATAAATAATTATTTAATCAATAAATTAACATTAATATTAATAAATAAATAATAATTAAATTAACAAATCAACAAATTACATAAATACAAAGTACATTCTCAAGGCCAAAAGGTGCCAAGTGGGTTTTTTTTTTTTTAAGGTTTTTTTG
>PVIR01005241.1:57159-73589 GCA_004026965.1 Petromus typicus
GCTTTGTGGTTCGGGCTGGCCCTGAGCTCAGCCTCAAACTCACATCACAATCCTCCTGCCTCTGCCTCCCGAGTGCTGGGATTACAGGCGTGAGCCACCACGCCCGGCACTGTGGTATGTGGTACTGGTTGCTGCTGGGTGTGGGTCTCCACACCCAGTATTGTTATGTGGTTACCGGGGAATCGAACCCGGGTCCTTGGGCTTGTGAGACAGGCGCCGGAACCACTGAGCTAACTCCCCAGCCCCCAAGTGGGTTTTTATTAACAGCACTGGCCAATTCATGGGCCTTTCTTTGACTACATGGTGCAGGTGCTGACAGTTTTATTGATGACACTGTGTGTTTCAGGTGCAGATGTGATGCAGATTGTGTAAGAGCACCCTTGCTGGATACCTTACATGCACTCAACTTACGTACCTTTGATTTTACAAACTTTTGCATGACATTTAAACAAACCTTAGACACAGTGTATTTCACCCTCAGATGTCTACATACTTTTAGTCACATACACAGGGCTCCAGATTCACTCTAACCTACAGTAACAGTTATTCATCTAATCAATGTCATAAACTGATGATATAAATGATCTCACAACAGTCAGCCCCTCAAACAGACTCTGGCTCTGCCAAGGCCCTGTTCCTTAGTAATTGAAAACCCTGACAAATATAAAAGTTTTGTTTTCTAAGTCAGAACTCTATAAATGTCTATTATATGTTTTAAGAAAACCTCAGAAAATGAAGCAACTGCAGGTACCCAGGTAAGGTCACTTCTAGGGGGCAGTTTTCCTTCCGGAGTTTTCTTTTACAGGTTCAGTGGGACCTTTGTTGTAGCTGTCTGATTGTTGTAGCTTTTACTGAGTCGGTCATCACAAACACAGACAAACTGTCAGATCAGCGGATTAGAGAACATATAAAGTACATAACAACCACGTTAAACCTGAGTACACTTTCAGAGAGGACAGTCAGATTTCTCGTTGGGGGAACAGGGAAACAATTAGCATTTACAAATGTGCTTGTGTAAACTCTATTGGACTTTCTCACACACCTTGACGTGTCTGGTACTAGGTTTCTTTCCTTGCCAGTTGACCCAGCAGGGTAAAATCAATGAAAGCCAGAAAGAGAGAAGAGAAGGGAAAAAGAAGAGAAATGAGAGTAATAGTTTCAGATTATACAACCCTTCTCCAAGGACCCCAGGCAAATGAAGAGCAAAAAATCACAAAGTGTCCAAGAGGCCTGGATCCCACCGCCCAGTGGAAGGTTTGGGAAGGAAGACAAGCAAGTGGGAGACTGAGTGTGGGCGCATTCATCACCACTGGTGTGTGACTGGTCGAGTGTGTCCAGTACTGTGAGCACTCAGGGCACTATGAGATCCTGGAGAATCCTCTCATGGATTCAGAGACCTCACATTGCACCCTAGAGAGCTGGCACTGGGTAGCGTGGGTCACAGCCAAGCCATGTGAAGTCAGGCGGGATGCATGGGATCCTGTTGGATAGCCTGGCCTCTGTAGTGAATGCTCTGGATCACCCGAATGTGCCCAAGCTGTTCTGAGTGCTCAGTACACCTGATGCAGTCTCTCTGGTGAAGATGCAAAGGAGGACAAGCTCTTCAGAGTATCCTCGCAGCTGGGCACCTGCAGGAGGAGGAAGTCCTGGAAGGGATCAAGTGAGCCAGGCACTTCTGCCAAAGCCAGTGTATCATGTATAGAGACTTGCAGCTGAGGAGCAGTCTGTAGGGGACTGAAAAAAATGCTACCAGCAGTGTCGTTGGCCTGGGCAGCAGGCTCAGGGCCTGGGCAGAAGAGGACCAGGCTATATGCGACCCTCTCACACTGTTTCTATTTTCCAGTGGACTTCTGGAGCCGGGCTGACATCCCATGCACCATGGCTGTGAGGTTCTCCATTTCCCACAGCTGCCCATGTAGATCTGCTGCACCCAGTTGCATGGGCCACACTGTGTGTCTGGGCACAGTGTGTGAATCCAGGGGTCATGCCTTCCTGTTTCCTCTGGATCCTTCCACCGCGATCTTCCCCTAAGAGGCAAGTCAGTGAGGCTTCCCTCCGTGGTTACCTCGCTCTCTGAGAAGGATGAGCAGTCAGGAGACTGGGGGGAGGAGCCCCGGCTGCCACTCCAGCTTACAGTCTGTGGACTGGGATGGCACGCCTGTGTAGACTCCACAGTGGTAACCACTGCTTTTCTCTCCCCTATGTTTTAATATTATTTCATTAGTTAACATCACTATAAGCAAGAGAAATGACCAGACTCACCTGACAAAAGAGCAGGGACTCACACCTATCTGTCCTGTAAAAACGCCTCTCTGAACTGGACTGGGACCCAAGAATCACAGAGCAGGACGAATGTGCCCAGGGGACACTGGCCCTGCATCTCCTCACAGGACAGTAGTGACTACGAAAGCAGCATATAAAATTATTCTTCTTTCCTTTTACTGGAAGTAAACATAGCGAAGGCTCTGCCCCATCCATGCGTGACCCAGCTCTTTCAGGACACACCATGTGAACTTCATCCACTGACTGTCTATGCAGGTACAGGTGGTGGTGGCAGTGTACCCTGAGGCTGGTGGCATGCAGAGACTGTTAAGCTCTGGGCCACTGGCACACCATGGGCATAGCCGACAGGGACCTGAAGGCCCAAGCTTGGAACTTGATGTGGAGGGTAATGTGAGTGAGGGATTCTGGGCTGGGTACTGGACTTCTGGCCGGCAGAAACTGGTCCCCTTCAGTGGCATGCTGCCCTACTATGCACCTGCAAGGCTCAGTGAAGGCAGCTGAAAATGACCCACTCTCCCCTGTGCACCAAGACTGACGGCGGGTAGCCGCTGCCTCTCTGTGTGCGCTGCCTGAGTGTGGGGCAGAAATGTTCTCTGGAGACAACGAAGAGTAAGTGAGCTTGACACCAGGACAGAGCTGTGTGTGCTGTTCCGTGTGCTGCCTTAGTGTGTGTGAGAAACATTTGCTAAAGCCAATCAGAGGGCGAGTGACCGCATTGGATCCCAGACTGTCAGTAGGCAGAAGCTGGCTTTGCTCTGTAGCATGCTGCTCTACTGTGTTCTCAAAACGTTCTCGGGAAGGAAGGTGACGGCCACATGGTGAATATCTATAGCTCTAGATTCATCCTCCACAGAACGGGCAAGAGTCCCTCCCATGTCCTGCACTTGTGGCTTTAGGGTGTCCCTTCCGGTTGCCGAATCCTCACTGCAGGGCCAGGACAGGGACAGGGAGGAGAGGGGGAGGAGTTGGTTGGAGGGAGGGGACAGCTCCAGAGGGATAACAGGAATCAGCTTGTAGATCACACACAGAGCAGGGTGGCCACAGTCAGAGGAAAGCCCTGTAGACTTCAGAGTCACAGAGTCAATTTCATGTGTCCGAATTTTCAGAGAACCCTGAACTCCACAGACCCTGCTTTGTGGAGTGAGGACCAGGCAGTGTGGACCTCAGCAGCTGCCCACAGGGGCAGGGCAGGATATGTGGCCGCAGTGCATTTGTTCACCAGGCCAAAAAGGGGGAGGTGTGCACAGGGGGCCCCTGGAGCCACTTGGGGTCCCCAGAGCCCGGAAGCTCCCTTGCTCTGCTCCTCTGTCTTTCATCCCTTGTTTCTGGGCTAAGAGAGGTAGTTTTTAATGCATTTCTGTTTCTCATAATAGAACTCATTGCGCAGTGATGCTCCCAAAAGCTTATCCTTGGTTAGCTGTGTTTCCTGCCCTCCACGCTCGCACGAGCAGCTGAGGTCATCGGTGTTGGGGGCTCAGCCAAAGACAGAGAAGGACAAGTGACATCAGAAGTCTTCAAGGTCACCCCAAGGGCAGTGAATGCCCGGAAGTATTTCTGAAGAGACAGGTTCTGGGCTGCCGCAGGGCAGAGACACAGAACCCTGTGTGTTGCTCTATGTGTCATGGGGAACCCTCCGTTCTCCAGCCAGTCCAGCACCCTTAACAGTGTAAGGAAGTTCTGAGACTGACTGTGCTGGCAGGCAAGGAAGTGGCATGAGTGACGTCCCCACAGTGGCTTAGGGCCACTTGCCTGTGCTGCTGAGTTGCCCGACTATCACGCAGAAAGTCGAGTCCAGGCTCCATGCGCTGATGTGCTCACCATTTTGAATGGTGCAGGGTGGCTGGCAGATAAAGGCTCTTCAGCTACCTGACTTTTCAGGGATGCTTAGCAGTGTTCTGTGGTTCACAGGGCAGATGGGCAGCAGGAGAAAAGCCTCTGAATGCCCTTGGTGATCAGATTGGTCCTGTCACTCCAGGTCCCCAGTGGGGACAGATGTCATAGATTCCTGGCCTTGCCCTCTGGGAATTCTCATCACAAGGCACCAAAGCTCCAGTGCAGGGTCAGAACCTGAGGACTATACCCACAGATCACCAAGGTCCTGTGTGGCTCTGGGAAGCTAAGGAGCCTCAGTTTCTTCATCTAACACTTGGTCCAGCAGCTGCTTGTCCTCCTGCGGTGGGAGGTGAGATTCCCAGTCTTCCAGCTTCCACTGCTGTGTCGGTACCTGAGGAAATGGACTTCACGGTGGGACAGCTGAAAGTGGGACACAGCTGAGGGTTCAGTTCCTGGGACAACTGGTTCCGAGTGTTAGACCAGTGTCCAGGCTACCCGCACAGTAGAAGCTAAGGTTGAACTGAGCTTCTCACAAGATGGCACAGGGAGGGCAGAATGTGGGCACTCAAGGAGGAGGTTGCCACCCATGCAGCCCACGGGGAGCAAAGTGGACCCTTGGACCTCAGCTCCCATCCTAACACCACAGCACTGCTCAGAGGAGCTCAGTGCCTTTGTCTGCTGCCGTCCTCCACTGCTAACCTGGCCCTGTACTAACGCTGCTGGGTGATGTCTTGGTCCCTGTGCGGTTGGCCTGTGCCTGGAGGTTCCAACTGTTAGGTCCCTGGACCCTGGGAGCAGTTCTAGGTCCCCAACCAAGTTCTAGTCACCAACCACCATGGAGGCAAGACTGGGACAACAGGGTGGAGCACGTTACTGTCTTATGATCTTGTTTTTCTGTTAGATAGCAATTGGCTGTAGTACTTACTATGATTACTATGCAAGTTGTGAAAGCATTCACGAAAGAAGACTTCTGGAACTGCTTTAGAAAGTGGCAAGAATGATGGGATAGGTGTTGTTAAGTGCGGAGTGGTATTTTGATGATTAATAGCAATATGCCTTGTGGTATAATACATTTTAAAAAAATTTAAATAAACACTATATATTTTGATCATACTGTGAAGCTTTAGTTTTTAAGGTACCTCCAATATTGTTCTTTATCATTCCCACTAACAGTGTATGAAAGTTTGTTTTTCTCAATGTCATCAACAGCATTTATTAATTTTTTTAAACAGTCATTGTAATGAAGTGTAAGGAGCTCATTATAGTTTTGGTTTATATTTAATAACATGTAAATATTATTAAACACTTTTCAAAAACTTGTTAGCCATTTGTATTTCTTCTTTTAAGACCTATCTATTCATATGATTTGCTAATTTTAATCAGATTATTTGTTATTTGTTAAACTTTTTTGTCTTCTATCTTCTGCATGTCAATCCTTAAAAATAATAAAGCTAAAGGCCTCACAGTACTTATTTTCAAGGTATATTATAAAAATATAGTAACCAAAATAGGATAGTACTGGCAAAACAAACAAACAAACAAAATACAAAACACAAAAAAACCAAAACACCAAACAGGTGAATTAATCAATGGCATTGAGTAGAAATCTCAGAAATTAGCTCACATATTTAATGTCAATTGATTCCTATAAAGTCTCCAAAAATATCTGAGAGAAGGGTTAATTTCTTCACTGAACTGTGCAAGGAAAAGTGAATACCCATATGTTGAAGACTGAAACTTGACTTGTACCTCTCCTCTATACAAAAATTGATTCTCAGTGGGTCAAAGCCTTGAATGCATGACTTGAAATGATGAATCTCCTAGGAGAAAATATATAAAGACATTTTATGACATGGGTATATGCAGTGATTCTTTTGACTAGGACCTGCAAGTTAAGAAACAAATGTAAAAACAGACAAATGGGATTATAAAATAAAAAAGTTCTGTGTAACAAAGGGAACAATTAACAGAATTTATAGAAACAAAAGAGAACTTAAAGAAACAAATCTTTGTCAATTGGTCTTCTGAAATCTATATTTTCCTGGTGGGAAAAAGCTATGCAATGACTGCTGCAGCACATTGAGATCCATTATTCATACTACTGAGGTGAACAGGACTCATATAGAACCCTGCAAGCTGCACATGAGGTGGGCAGCACAGAGACTCACTGCTAAAATCTCTAGTAAGAATCAAGTCTTGTGGATATTTGACTCACATCATGATTGATACTAAAAACCTCTCTTCATTTACTACATTATTAATAACATTTATGGAATTCTAATCACATGGCCACTAACAGGAAAACTTAGGCACTCCCATCTTTTATTTTGTAAAAAAGAAAGTTAATATTTTAAGTGGTTAGATCTGGAGTCTGATAGACTATGGCTTACACCCTTGTGCAACAGCTATTGTGTGACTTTGGATGAATGACTTGGCCACATGAGCAGCAGTTTCATCTGTAAAGTGCAGATAACATTACTGATTCCATTGGTGTATGTTGAGAATTATCAAGACAATTCCATTCTCATTCTTTTCCACATTGGGCGATGGCAACTCAGTCTTCCCAACTTCTCGGGTAAGAAGATTCTCAATACTTCTGACTCTACTCTTTCTTTTTCCATGTTCAACCCAATGGCAAATTCCACTGACTTCACTTTCAGAACAAACAGAATTCACTCTGTTTTCAACAGCTCCTCTGCTGTGCTGGTTCAAGCTCCACTGCTATTTTCTCCTCTTTTGTGGTTGACCAGAGCATGTTAAAGTGCAAGTCAGAGCATATCACTGCTCTGATCAAACCTTCCAACAACTCCCTATTTTTCAGAGAATAAAAACCAGAGGCTTTATAATCGCCATTTAGAAGGTCAGGCATGGTTAGAGTCTGTTATTTATGAAACCAAATTCTTTGGCCGCTCTTTCTTTGGCACTTTACTCCATTGTATTACAGATCCCAATGTTTAGCTCTTTGCCTTGGGCTTTTAACCCCCACTCCCTACTCCCCCAAGACTGTGTTTTATGCTTTCCCAAGCCACCCCACTTGACCTCTTCTGTCTCCATCCCTTACTTAGAACCTTCTTTTCTCAATCCTACCTTTATATAATCATTTGTAATCATTTTCTAATATTGCATTTTGCATTCATTGTTTGTCTTATCTGAAAACAAAGTAAGCTCAAGATCAGAGAATTTTTTTAAATCCTCTGATATATTCCTTGTACCTAGAATGTATCAGCAATTGCAGTGCAGTAGGGGAATACTTAATCCTTATTGTAAAACTAAATAAATGATAATAAAAAGTGCTAATCTTTAGCACTTGGCATTCAGGCAGTATCAAGTAAATGGTGGCATGTGCTATTTTTGAAATATCTGAAAAACTAGTCCTGCCATGGGTGGTCCAGCACAGAGCTCTGCACAAGGTGTGTTGGTCTCTTAGCAAGTGCATTGCCCCTCACTGGAGTCCTGAGTGAGCTCAGGGTCTCTGGCTTGTTCTACAGAGAACTATTGGGGACTGATGGGGGAAGTGATTCCTTTAACTTGGGTGTCAGAGAACCAGGGCTGACTAGACTCTCACAGCTCTCGTCCTGAGCCTTGCGCTCTTTCTGTGCTTCCCTGGGAATGAGAAGTAGAAATGACTATTTATAGCAAGTTCTTGGTTCCTCAAACCGGCTTATGTGTTAATCAAACACCCAAAGTGCTGATGTGTATAGGTGTCAAGATAATGTCAATAGCTTTAACTCGAGCCTCATTTTTCTGCATTACTTTGAAACAAAGGAGATCCTTAAATTTAGGCAATGCTGAATTGAATGACAAAGATCAATTACAAGAACCTTCACAGGGTAGATAAAAAAAATCCCTGATTCCCCACAGAGATGTAAATGTCTTGTCTTTCTGTTATTTGGATAAAAAGAAGTCTGTTTGGAGTATTGCTGAGCTTTACATAAAATAAGTTAAAATAAATATCTTGAAAATTTAAAAAATGGAAACAAAATCTCTAATTCTGTCACCATTCCACATCGATATTGTCATTTAAATGTTCTTTTTCACATTGCTTGTATTCATATATTATTTTTGTGTGGCACAGTGACTTTTTCTTTTTTTAATTTACTATATTTTGAACTTTTAGTGTGAATTGTCTAGTGTTTAGAAATCTATTTTGCAAGTTATACAAAATGTGGTTGGTGGATCACAGTTCATTTAACAATTCCCCTGCAGTTGCATTTGTAGCTTATTTTCAATGTATACCAATTAAAGTGGCAATGGGATGAACATCTTTGCTTATTTATCTTTTCCCTTAGGGATTCTCCTTCTTGTTATCTCAGTTTCCACAAGTGTTACTACTAGATTAAAGAAAAAAATCTTTTGTGACTCAATAAGTATTGCTCTTTTCTTTTATCCTGTTCATGGCTTGGTTTGATTTCATCTAGTGATATATATATATATATATTTAGAAATTAATTGATCATTCTTCCTTATTCTTCATCATCATGAGGTTAATTTTCTCATTATGGCATCAACTTCTCTGATATCTCCATTCTGGAGATGATGTTGTGGGGATTTTTTTTTTTCATTGGGAACTTACTCAGTAAATAAAGAGGTTTCTATTTTCAGAGATGCCATGTAGATCCCACCAATATTCACAATGCTGAAATTCTGACTTCGAAGGAGATGGTGTTAGGACAGGGAACTTTGGTTACTTCATTCATTCCTGGGACAGATGCTTACCACTCACAACTTAAAGAAGGAGAGGTTCATCTTGGCGGATATTTCAGTCCATAGTCAGCTAGCTCCAATGAAAGACAGCATGATGACAGGCAGATGGAGGGAAGGCTGTTTACTTTGTGATAGAAGAAGCACAGAGGGCAGAGAGAAGCCAGTATGGGAGATACACCCTTCCAGGTCATGCCCCAGTTCCCCACCTCTCTGGCAAGAATTACATCCTAACATGACATTTAACTGTAAGCTTCTCAATGCAAGGGCTAATCCACCAATACACATGATGCCCCCATGATCCATTCACCACTTGGAAGTCCCATGGCTGTATGCATGAGGCTTTGGCCATCTGGATAAAACCATAATAGTGATTAAAATCATGAGGGCTCATGAATGGATTTAGTACCTTCACAAACCAAAGCCCAGAGAGCCAGCTTGCCTCCTCCCCCATGGGAGATTTCAGTGAAAAAGGCTCAAAGTCTGTGAAGCAGAAAATGGCCTTCCATAGAAACTGAACCCATCTGTATCTTTAACCATGGACTTCCCAGTGCTCAGCACTGTGAGAAATGCATTTCTGTGGTATATAAGCTACCCTCTCTATGATACTTTGTTTTAACCACTCAGATTAAGACAAAAATACTGTATTTCTTCCTTCAGGTACATTAATTCTGGTTTAGATTTTCTTGAGATGGGATCTTCTGGGAAGGAGTTTGGATTTAGAATGAGGAAATTTGGATTTAAATTTTAGCTATATTATCTATAAAAGTACTTTAAAATTCTTTATACACAAACTTGTTATTATTAATCTGTTGTAGAGAAAAATATCAGTTATTAAAAATAATTTTGACATTTCCAAAGGGTGTTAGGAAGGTTTAGAGTTCTGCTTTGGCTTTTAGACCTGAGTCCTTAGTGTGTCAAAGATGAATCCTTTGGTGTGTGTGAGATTGTGTGTTTTCCATGTGTATTGATTGTATGTCAGGGAAAGATGAACCTGGATATGTGGCTAGATAACCAAGGAGAATTAGAGAATCTCTCTGAAATTAGATAATAATAGAGCTAAAAGGGAAATTAAAAACGATAATGTATATCAAATGTATAGCAAATGTTTCAGGCATTGGTAGTGTTAGTTTTCGCTCCTAGTCTCCCTCAATATCTCATGAGAAGTTAACAAATATTTTCACAGATGTTTTGTAGATGCTTCAAGACTTCACTGTAGCACCAGTGTATTTTAGTTTGGTTTCCATAAAATATTTAGCAGCATTGTAAGCAGAGTTTCTTTTTATTTCAAGGACATCTTAAATTATTTCTGGAGGTGGAGTGGCTCAGTTGGATGTATTCTGCAAGCGATCACTAATACTTAAACTATTTATTTTAGTGTATTTGCTACACTTTACACTGTGTCTTTCCTTTTGATCCAGAGAGAATGAATTTATTTTCAAGTCAAAATGAATGCTTATGTCCAGGGCACACTGTCTGGATGCGAGGATGCATACATTTGTAGTTTCAGAGCATAAACAGGGCTGCAAATTGCTCACAAAATGAAAAGTAATAACTTTGGTCATTCATTTCAATCTTATCTAAAAAGAGGTCTTTGTTTTACAACTAAAAACCATAACAGTTTTTCTACTTCAATATCATTCACATTTTATACGATGTATTTGCATGAATTACTTCAACCACATCTTTCTTCACGCCCCGAGAGATTAAGACTTGAGAAGTGTTTATTATTAGCACTTACAAAGTTTAGCTTTGGCTACCAGGCAATTCCACACAACTTTCTCATGTTGTCTTCGTTTTCAACACTTGAGGAAAGACAGATAATTGGAAAGCAGAGTAGCCAGTTCTCAAAGCCAAGTCTTAAATTCCAAGTTCAGTGACTTTCTTTTTCCAATAATCTTTTTCTTCAAGGAGATGATGTAATTCCATGAAAAAAATCACCAGCCCAAACCAGCGAAATGGGAGTCTAATCACTGTGGGACTTGAGGAAATCATGCTCCTCCCTGAGTCTTGTTGCCGTTTTTTAAGGAGAGGGTTAGTTTCTCTGCCCTGACATATATCTGTCTGTAAGGAGAAGACTTAGAGTTTGTCCTTTTTGTTGGACAAATGTCTAGATTGGAAAGACGTTTGTGAAGTGAGTTTCAGGTTTGGTTACTTGGGAGTAAGGTGGAAAAGCAAGGAACTGAAGGAAAGCCCAAACGTCTCAGTGAGTTTGAGGCATGCAGGACTAACATTCATGGTTTCTTGCTTCCCACCAGTGCACTTACTCCCAGTAACTGTGAACCTGGATCAGTGCACAGCCATAGATCCACACTAGCCAGCAGGCACACAAAGCTGTGGGCTGACGGTGCATTCTTAGGTCACTGTAGTGAAAGCAGAGGCAGTGGTGTGGAGCATTTCTCAAGAACCTTGGCTTTGGCATGACTCGGGATGAGGTAATAGGTGGTAACCCGGGCAAGCCCCCTACATGCTTTGAGCACAAGTAAGTGTTGTAATACCAGTGGAGCATAAGGGGTGACCGAAATGGTGACAGGTGACAATGAAGGGGCAAGAGGGGGATATGCCATCAGGGGTTCTTACTCCTGCGTGCCCATCTGGGTAACAAGCCTTTTGAATCTTCAACTTCTTTGTCTTCTTGGGGATGAAAGAGAAGAGAATTAGGAAGGAGGATTAGGTTTGAGAGTTGCTCCATCACTTTTCAGTTTGTATCACCTTGGGCAAAACAGTCTCCATGAGTCACGGTGATGTCACTGTGATGGGATCCCTTTTGTGAAATTACTGCTCCGTGTTCTTCAGGCCTCTTCTGTACTCCAGCTACAGTTCCTGTTAGTGGTTTTGTAAGCCCGTGTCTGTCCCAGGTTCTGTTTCCAGGTGGAAGTCAGGCTGAGACATCATCTGATAATATAATTCCTGTCTTGTAGGCTGTTAAATGAGGTAGTGATATATTTACAAATACAAAAATGAAATGAGACATGCTCGTACGTGTACACATAAAACATGTAGCATGGTCGCTGCTCCAGGGTTAGTTCTCAGGAAGTGTCATATATTGTCAGGGGGCTTCTGCTTCTGCCCATAGACTTCGGTCACTAGTTCTGGTGTCTGCATCACACATCTTATTTATGGGATTATGTGTTTTAATACACAAATGTACTTTTTGTTTTTGAGGCTATTTCGATATAATGTGGTTAAAAAGTACAACAATCCATTCAACTCTGGAAAAAGGAGGTTGAAGCTTTACTCCTTTTGTTTTTTTCCCAGGTTCTTCTTAATATCTCCACAGATGGATTTAATGCATTTTTTCACTACTGAAAGAGGTCTAGCATTTCCTGCTTCTTCCCTGCTGTATATTTGAAGACAGTGCTTTCTGACTATTTTGGGATGTGGAATTTAAAGATTAAATGCTTTATCAACTTGCCCTTAGTGCCCTTAGTGAATGGTAGACTCTGGATTTGAACTGATTTTGGAATCTAAGTTCATATTAGTTTTTTAATCACTATCTTATATTAGTTCAATCAGTCACTTTTCAGTATTTCCTCTTGATTCCTTTATCAGCCACTCCTGTATACCTGGAAAGTATAGATGATTTTAATTTTTTCCCAGAGAAAAGAACACCTTACCAGATTTAAATGCTCAAGAGAAAGGAACTTAGGAAGCAAAATTTACCAGAAAAATAGAGAAAGTTTTCATGAAGTTGCTAAGAGTTAGAAACTTTTAATAAATCCAGTTGTATTGTTTACCAGGTTAAGATCCTTTCAGATGTCAGGAGATAGATGTGTAGATGTCAGCTCATAAAATACAGCTCTAGTGTGATAGAAATACAAGAGAATGGAATCCATCTGTGCTAAGCGATAATGAAGGCGGCCCGAGATAAGTTGGAAGAAACACTGAGTACCAAGAGGGATAGCAATTGTTTTTTGTTAAATCAAATATTTATGAGACTGGGATTTGATTGCCCATAGTTTAACAATTCAGAGGAAAAGTAATTTTTTGAGAGATGCCCAAGGTGTTAGAGTAATTCAGATAACTATACCTTGTATAAAAATAGTTAGCCACTAGTCCTCGAAATGCATGCAAATTGTAACGAGAGTAGAAGATACTGTGCAGTGTTAAGGCCTAACAGTATATGTTGGAAGGATTAAAATCCATTGTGTTGTCATAGGCATCATTCCATTCTTTGTCAATACAGAATAATTCATTTTGATTTTGGATTTAACTCACATTTATTGAACATCTACCACATGTCAGAATTATAAAACCCATTAATGTTTGTTTTATTTTATTTTACAGATAAGGAATCTGATATTCAGAAAAGTTCAATGATGCTCAGAGACACGAGCCAGGAAGGTGAAAGTTGGGCATAGTAAGACACCAAGTCCATGATCTTTCTCTGTAGCCGTTCTACCATTCAGGCATTCTGATCATGTAATTTCTGGCTCAAAGGAGGTTATGGAGATTTGGCATTAGGTGCATTGTTTCATTGGAGTAAAATGAGTAATACATTATTTTTCAGGTGACATATACTGTCTGAAGCCTTAATTATTCATTAAGTAGCCTACGCATTCATTACCAGAAAAAATTATCCCTTAGCTTTGTAGAAGTCAAAAAAGTCTGTGTGGATCTCATTTTTGGCAACTTGCCCATTTTACAGATGAAAACCCTGCTATCCATGAGGTGAAGTTAGCATTATATAATGATTAAAATTTCATCTACTAGAATCGTGCCTCTCTGTAATTTAATCTTGGATCTGTTCTCTGGAAATACATGAGAAGAGGACTAAAATTTTTATCCATATGGCAGTACTTTAAATATTTGATGATGAAGCTCCCATCTTTTCAGTGAAGTAACATTTAGTTGTGCAAAAATTCCTGTCATCGTAAAATTTTTAGACTTATCATTTTGTGTTTATATTGTCCATTTCCCTCTCAAGCTGTGATGTCCTGAAATTAATGTATGACACCAGGTCATGTTAGTATATGACTTGATTAAGAGAGTTCTTGTAACTTTCATGATTTGGATTGAGTTGTGTAAATAGCTCCGTGTTATGAAGAAATTTCAAACTATCCTTGATTTTATGATGATAGAATAAGGGGAATGTCAGGGTAAAATGAAAAGGTATTTCCTTGCTTTTCTTTACATTTATGCAAATATTGGATAAAATATACCATAGAATTTTGCATATACAACTAAAGAAAAAACTAAGAACAGAGAACACCCAACTACCAAAGAGGAAGATAAAAAGTCAGAGAAGTTGGTAACCTGGAGTTGAAAACATCATACAGAATTTAAAGTCCAGGGACCAGGGATGAGGGATCTCTATTGGCTGTGCAAGGACTCAAACTTCATACTCATGCTGTGTAACTACTTGTCTAATGATAGGAGCATGATGTTCTGTCCATTTCTGGGAAAAAGTATAGAAAAACCTGACAGATCTCCTCTGGGAGGCACTAAGGAAGTTTGCAATCCATCTGGGGTTTGTCTGATAAACAAATCACCAGTGATAAGGCACAGCCAAGAATGTGAACCACACATAGTTGTAAAATGTGGCTTTGAAATACCCATGTAGGATAATACTAAAAGAAAAAAAATGGGCCATGGATTTATCTCAGTGATACCATGCCTGCCTCATAAGTGCAGGGTTTTCAGAACTCCAGTACCACAAGAAAAACAAGATTCAATGGCTAGGGATGTAGCTTGGTAGCACCATGCCTGCCTGGCAAGTGCAAGGTCTTGAGTTCTATCCCTGGTACTAAGAAAAAAATAAATAGAAAAAAAAAAGAAAAAGTTGACATAAGAGATACCCTAGGACCAGTGAAGACCAACCATAAAGACTAAGATGGAGACATTTCCAAAGCAAGAAGGAAGTCTAGTGTGCTGTTGAAAATGACCTCATGACCAAATATTAGAAATCACACTGAGGAGGGCTGGGGATTTAGCTCAGTGGTTTCGGTGCCTGTCTTGCAAGTGCAAGGACCTGAGTTTGACTTCCCCTGTAACCACATACCATACTGGGTGTGGAGACTCATGCCCAGCAGCAACCAGTACCACATACTATAGTGCCAGGTGTGGTGGTTCATGCCTGTAATCCCAGCACTCGGGAGGCAGAGGCAGGAGGATTGCTGTGATGTGAGTTTGAGGCAGAGCTCAGGGCCAGCCTGAACCACAAAGCAAGACCCTACCTCAAAAACAAAACAAAGCAACAGCAACAAAAAACAAATAAACAAAGAAAAACAATATAAAATAATGCTAAAAATAGATGAAAATCACCATTGAGATGAAAGATTACAGAGGAATAAAGCTAAGGCACAGACACTGGAATTTGAAAAATCACACTTGGCTTTGAAACAAAATCAAGGTAAAATTCTAGAAGTGGAAAGAAAAAGGTAGTTAAAATAAGGCACTTATGAAAAATAATGATATGGAAGACAGGTCTGAGAAAATTCTTCAGAATATAGCACACAGAAGCAAAAATATGGAAAATATAAAAAGAAATGGAAGCCAGCAATTTCAACATAATAGAAATAACAGATGGAGATCACAGAGAAATGAGGATAGAGGGAAAGAAAACATAGCTGAGAATTTTCTGTACTAAGTACACAAATCTACAAAATGAGAGAGCACACGGGGCCTTAATCAGGAAAGCAGGAAGGAAGGAAGGATGGGTGGATGGATGGATCGATCGATAGATGGCTATATAGGTGGATAAACTCAATGAGGAAACAATAATCATTGCATGCCAAATACTGTTACAGATGCGGAGCGAATGAGATGAAAACTTTTGACTTCATAGAACTTACATTCTAGTTGAGGGGTGTGTGTGTGTGTGTGTGTGTGTGTGTGTGTGTGTGTGTGCGCGCGCGCACATGCGCAGAGAAGAAGTAAGAGAGACCAGAATGACAAGCAGGGAAGCAGAAGGCTTTCTACGTTCTGGCCGTCAGTACCTGTTCAGCTGCTCTGCTCATGTGGTTTTGCTATAGTCTGAGACGATGATCTTCTCTTTCACCATCTCTATTTCTATGATGTTCATGTGGTGCATAGTCTCCATCTTATTGATTTTTAAGGTTATGTTGTTCTGGCTTGGGAAAAAAGTAACAGAAGTTTTTATCTGCCTTTGGAATTCTTTTCTCATTGCATCATATTCATGTATGTATTTACTGGTAGGACTTCACTTGTGTCCTCTTGATCCCGTTCTTAAACTATTTCAACTGTGTCGTAATTGTTCTGTCTCAAATTTCTTTCTCTTTAATTCATTACTCACATTGACAGTCAGGAAAGTTTTCTCACATTATGTTTGATTAAGTGATTTTTAGCCTTTAGAAGTACACTGTGACTCATAGCTTTCCTGCCTGCACAAGACATTGTGAGCAGGCTCCTCTCCATTTTCTTTTCCCTCCCTCTATTTCTACCCTGTGTGCCATCACAACAAATGTATAGATGGTCCTTAAATGGTTATATGGTTTCAGCCTGTCTCTGCTCTTTTATTCTGCTATAGTTGTACGATAAGATTATCTTTTCTTAATTCCCACTTGTGCTTGCCAGACAAACACACAATTCATCTTGTGATTCAGTGCAAGTTTCAGCACCTTTCAGGTGCTCTCCAGACCCTCATCTTGTAC
>PVIR01005242.1:0-73451 GCA_004026965.1 Petromus typicus
TTTCAAACATTTGGGAGCTCCCTATTTTCCAACTAAGTCAACTCATCTATGTTAATCTAGAATCTTCGCATAGGTTAGTGGACTCCATACCGGACAAAGTTAAATAAAAGCTTCGGTGTCTATCCCAAAGCTGCATCTTTAAATGTTAGCATCTTCTCTAAATTGTCTTTTCTATGCTGACCTAATTTTTCTAACACAGCTCTGTGTCATCGCAGCTTCTTCACCCTGCGGACAGGTTCTTCCCTTCGCTCTGTTTCACAGACTTGGCCTTTTAATTTCTCATTCACCTTTAATTGTTTCCTAAGAAAGCACCTGCAGTCTGAACCACACCTTTAAACTGCTCTTAGGCCACTGGGTGCCTGTTTTCCTTTTATATCAAAGTCGTGTCGCTTAGTTCTTCTGCCCTCTTTCACCTTTCTCCCTCACTCTCCTCACACCCATATATAGCCAAGCCAAGCCGAGAGGAAATTCCAAAAGAAACTGCCAGCCCGGGAAAGGGTGCGCTCAGGGGGAAAGAAGCAATGCCGGCAGTAGTGGAGGAGTCAGAGGCACAGAAAACAGGGACCAGAGGAACGGATCTTTCACAAATGGGGACAGGAGCACGGAGGAGCAAAAGGGAAAGAGAAATAAAAAGAATTAAAAAGCTATGTATATGGACCAACTCTACATGATGAATGGAATCAATATATACTGCGAACATGCACTAATACAGTCCTTAAATTAAAAACGCAGGATATGGTAGAGAAGAAGTAATACGGTTCAAGAGCCTCACTGTCATTTTTCTGATAATTTTACAACCTGAGAATTAATATAATAAGGATTTGAATTAGAATGTGTCAGGAGATTCAGGCAGATAAATATGATGCTTATTTCCACCAAAGGAAAACATTTCTAGTGATAAACATTGTCACCTGATAAATCTTCCGTAAATAAGTTAATAGAGTACATTTAAAATAAATACACATGCGTCTCTAGCTATATAAAACAATAGGCAATAGTTTGATCCGGGACTTTTTCCTGCATGAGGCAATAAGCGTAGCAAATGTCTAAGGCAGCTGAACAATCAATAGTCTTTGCCTCCTGCCTCTTTACTCTGACAATGCTTTTTTAACTTCTTCACACCCGGGGTCCAAAGTTGTTGATGAGTAGAGAACATAAAAGGGTTGGAAATAAAATCCTTAACATTGACTTCTAAGGAATTCACGGATGATCGCATAAATTTAGAGCTTGTCTCACCGGGACAGCAACAAGTCAGATCAAGGAAGTGCTTTCTGCAGCTATGATGAGAGAAGGCCACACGAGCCTGTCCACTTCTCCTCCTGCACGTCCCAGGTGAGGGCTGGGCTGCGGCAACCACAGGAGGAAGATGGTTCTTTTTTTTGTTTGTTTTTTTTGTTTTTTTTGTTTTGTTTTATTTTTGGGGTTTTTTTGAGACAGCGTCTACCTTTGTAGTTCAGCCTGCTATCAAACTCACACCACAGCAATCCTCCTGCCTCTGCCTCCTGAGTGCTGGGATTACAGGCGTGAGCCACCACACCCGGCACTGTGGTATGTGGTGCTGGTTGCTGCTGGGCGTGAGTCTCCACACCCAGTATTGTATATGGTTAACCAGGGGTTCGAACCCGGGTCCTTGAGCTTGCAAGACAGGCGCTGGAACCACTGAGCTAAATCCCCGGCCCAGGAAGACGGTTCCGAATCCTCCAGGTTCCCGGAAAGCAGAAGAGAAACTTCCCGGGCCGCACCTTGTTCTGTGATCAGAGAAGACTGCAAATGCTGCAAAATGAAGTATTACTGGGAAAAATCCTGTTCTCAGTAACAAAAAAAATCCAATTTCACTACATCGCAAGTAAAAGTGTCACAGAGAAGAAGAACGCCTCACATTGTCCTAGTTTTACAGTTTATAAAACAATTTTTATATTTCATTTTAAATGGCATGTTTAAATTACTGTCTGTTCACCTTCTAGTGGCCTGTGGTGTGACTTATTTTAATCTTCGGGTACTTGACTCACATCAAAGGGAAGGAGGGGTTTTTTTTCTCCTCCTTTTGTGTTTGGATTAAAAATTATGAGCTGCTCGCATGAGTTGAAGAAAACTGAAAGTTTCATTACTACAAAAAGGAAATTACTAACTAAAACGTCCTTCTAAAACCTGCAGACTGGCATCACTTATTTGAAAATGGTTAACTGAAAGGAATTTGAACAGGGAGGAATATTATATTCCCTAATAAGAAACGATGAAGAACTAAGTGATGAATGCGCTAGTTAGCCTTAGTTGCTCAGCACCCGGTGTATACATGAATCAAAATATCACACTGCATCTCATAAATATGTACAAAGATTATATCAATCAAAAAATAAAATGCAGGGCCAGGGATTTAGCTCAGTGGTTCTGGTGCCTGTCTTGCAAGCGCAAGGGCCCGGGTTCGATTCCCTGGTAACCACATACCATACTGGGTGTGGAGACTCACGCCCAGCAGCAACCAGTACCACATACCACAGTGCCGGGTGTGGTGGCTCACGCCTGTAATTCCAACACTCGGGAGGCAGAGGCAGGAGGATTGCTGTGATGTGAGTTGGAGGCTGAGCTCAGGGCAAGCCTGAACCCCTGTCTCAAAAAACCTAAAAAATAATAATAATAAGATAAAATGCAGTGAAAGAACTTGGGAACAAATGTTTAGAGTCCAGGTTTGACAGTGGCATGCTGCCACAGAAAGGACACAATACCTATCTGTAAAAGCACCACTGTGTTCTATTCAAATAATAATAATGTTTTCACAACAAAAAACAACTAAAAATCAAATGACTTATCATCACCCTGTGCCAACAATGTTAAATAACTGAAGTCATAAAATATCAATATTCTCTTGCTAAGTAAACAGGAAATTTTCAAAGCAATTTGAATTCATTCTATTCTGGAGGAGAATATGTGTATTTTACAGAGATCAAAGTCTAGAATTTAGACCAGATGTGTAAAACAGTTGTCTTTGGATAGCAGAAACACAAGTAATTTTTTGCCTTTTTGTGTTTCTAATATTTTTATAATAGAATCATATTTTTAAGAAAAAGAAAAAATATTGCTCCTCTACACCCAATATTTTTGTTATGTAAATTCTAAAAATTGCTGAGCCAGGGATTTAGCTCAGTGGTTCTAGCGCCTATCTTGCAAGCGCAAGGGCCCCGGTTCGATTCCCCGGTAACCACATACAACACTGGGTGTGGAGACTCACCCCAGCAGCAGTCAGTACCACATACCACAGTGCCAGGTGTGGTGGCTCACACCTGTAATCTCAGCACTCGGGAGGCAGAGCCAGAGGATTGCTATGATGTGAGTTTGAGGCTGAGCTCAGGGCCAGCCTGAACTACAAAGTGAGACCCTGTCTCAAAAAAACCTTAAAAAAAAAAATTCTAAAAATTGCTAAGTTATTATTGGGTTTTGATTTTATCTATACATACATACATATATATACATATATATATGTATATATATATACACACACATATATATATTATGTATGTTAACAGTTTTTTTACTATTCATCTTTTTTATGCATTATAGTCTATAAATAGACAATTCCCAGTGGTATAGCCAGCCCCAGACACATGTTTTCACAGACATACTCCCCCCCACACACACATATGCATGCAGCACTTAATTCCTTAAGTAAGTAAGCTTGTAAACATTCAGGAATTGTTCCAGTCCACTTTGGAATACCCTTGTGACACCCCATATCCTTACATTTTAGAGTAGATTCAATATATTGCCTGGTTGCCTGCTTGGATTTGCATGTGTGTGTGTGTGTGTGTGTGTGTGAGAGAGAGAGAGAGAGAAATAACAGTTTCTCTTCTACTGTAATTTTACATTTATCATTATTTAATGTTAGAGACAAACAAAAGATAAAATTCATACTAAGATTTGACTTTTTGTTCTAGATCTTGTGATGGCAATTCTTTTTTTTAATTGCCTTTATTAGTACATTTTATACATATATCATGATCACATTCAACATAGAAAATTTGTATCTGTAAATGACACATCTTGATTATTATTTTTCCTAATTCCTTATCTTACATGGTGGGAAATAAATGGCTACCTTTTTGTTCTTATTATTGATATTTAGAGATCTATAGTTTAAACATTTAAAGATGGGAGACATAGAGCTAAAATATTTTACATATCTTGCAAATTACTGCAAAAGGTAAAAATATTATCTTATAAATTGTGAAAAAGCTTCAATCCATTCTTTTTAAATATTTTTACATAAAATCTTTCCTTATTTTAGTTTTTATTGGTATAATTATATATGTGAAGTTCAATGCAATTTTTCTCCACAATATGCCTTTCTTTTATTACCATTATCATTGTGCATTTTATTTCATATAAAATCAGTCTGAAGTTAAATTTGTTCCTTGGAGAACAGGGTCAAAAATACGTATATTCTCTGAATGCAAATGTGCTTTTCACACCACTGCCTTTCTGGAATTTTCTTAGATTTTTTTTGTGACTCTCTAACCTAATGTGCCTCTCAGCTCTGACACAAAGGCAACTAAAAGAAAAAACCACCGAGGAAGGGACAAAACAAAGGGGAAACCCGCAAGACACATATTTACTCATGCATACATGATTTCATGCATTCACCTTTTTATTTAGTCAACAAATAACAATTAAGCATCCCTCTGTAGCTTCCATAGTGGTAAAAAAGAAACAGATAGTAAATGATAAACATAATGAACAGGTAAATTATGTGGTACTTAGAAGGTAACATATGCTATGAGGAAAGTAATAAATTCAGTTTACAAAAAGTGCTAGAGGGCCTGAGATTTAGCTCAGTGGTTCCAGCGCCTGTCTTGCAAGTGCAAGGACCTGGATTCGATTCCCAGTAACCACATACAATACTGGTGTGGAGACTCACGCCCTGCAGCAATCAGAACCACAGGGGGCCAGGGAGTTAGCTCAGTGGTTCTGGTGCCTGTCTTGCAAGCACAAGGGCCTGGGTTCGATCCCCGGTAACCACATACAATACTGGGTGTGGAGACTCACGCCCAGCAGCAATCAGTACCACAGACCACAGTGCCGGGCGTGGTGGCTCACGCCTGTAATCCCAGCACTAGGAAGGCAGAGGCAGGAGGATTGCTGTGATGTGAGTTTGAGGCTGAGCTCAGGGCTGGCCTGAACTCCAAAGTGAGACCCTGCCTCAAAAAAAAAAAGTGCTAGAAAACCATTTACATAGAGTAGTTACTGTCCTTGAGAGATGACTTTTGGTCAAAGACTTAACATTGTGGACTTGTAGGAAAACAGCATGCTAGGCACAGGAAATTGGTAATGCAAAGGCTGTGAGAGGGCCATACCTGGACTGGTGCATGAAAAGCAAGGAGAACATAGGGGAGAGTCAAAGGGAAAACACTAGCAGAAATCAAGAGAGGGCGGAAGAGTCAAATATGAAGAGCTCTATTTATCCTTTAGAAGGATTTTGTCGTTTACTCAGGTTCCAACAGCCATTGCAGGATTTTAAGCAAAAGAGTGACAAGATTAAAGTTATGATTGTCAAGAGTTCTCTTAGTATTAGTGGAGGAATCTCTCAAAGCCCTCTAGTCTGTCTAAAAGAACATGGCATGGCTGGTCCTCCATTCACCACCAAGGTCAATTCATCCACTTTGCCTGCTAGACACCCAACCTCCCTTACTTACTGCAATGCCTCCTTTCCTGAAGGCGCAATGTGATCTATTCTCATGCATTCAGAAAAGTCATTTGTCAGGTAAAGGTCTAGAGAGGCTTCCAGATGCCGAAATTTTAGCATTCGAGATTAATTATTTTGTATTGAAAAACTTCAACAGTCTTCTATAGGACTAAAAATTATATCTGGGGCCGGGGAATTAGCTCAGTGGTTCCAGCGCCTGTCTCTCAAGCGCAAGGGCCCGGGTTCGATTCCCCGGTAACCACATAACAATACTGGGTGTGGAGACCCACACCCAGCAGCAACTAGTACCACATACCACAGTGCCGGGCGTGGTGGCTCACACCTGTAATCCCAGCACTTGGGAGGCAGAGGCAGGAGGATTGTGATGTGAGTTGGAGGCTGAGCTTGGGGCCAGCCTGAACCACAAAGCGAGACCCTGTCTCCAAAAACCTAAAAAAAAAAAAAAAAAAAAAAAAATTATATCTGGATATTCAACCTATGAAAACTAAGTTTCCATATAAATTAATTTATTCCACTAGCAATTAGGCAGAATGAAGGCCAGAAACGTGCACAGCAACACACGTACTCACACACACTCAATATTTAGATATTTATCCCTCATACATATTCTATCCATAATCAAGAACAAAGCTAGCAGGTCCCAAAGTCCATTACAAGAGGCACACAGTGTCTTGTCTTTGTGTCTTCACTATTTGTGTCTCGCTCATTTTATTTATTAGCACTAACCAGCTGGCTGGAGGATAGGATGAAAGGAATTTCAGGAGATAACGTCCCAGGAGATAACGTCACAGCCACACTATGAAGTGCAGAGAGGAAAGAAGACTTGGAGAAAGATTTGTCTACCTACAATTTGAACTAGATTCTACTTCTATCTCAAACAAACCCTTTCTTGCAGCAAAAAGGAAAGAATCCTTCCTGACCTGGCCTCCAACCTCACCCCAATGAAAGTTGACTGAAGGATGTCTCAGGATAACCTATTGGTCCATGATTTCTATTTTTTTTAAACACTACTATTATATTCATTCTACTTGGCCTTTTTTTCATGAAACTTTATTAATATTTCTTTTTCACAATGCAAAGCTTTTAACTTCTCAACTATTTTTTAAAATCTCTTCCAAGGGAAGCATTATCAAAAGCAAAATAAAAGGTATCAAAGTGAGTGCTGATTCTTACCCACACTTCCCACTAAAGGTTGGATTTAAGGCTAGAATTGAAAAAAATGAAAGGATGACAACTTCCTAACAAGTAGAAAAGTTTTCTCTGATGTTTGCTAATGCCAAGTATCTTGCCAGTGCTCATAGCTCTGCACTTAGTGTGAGCAGAGGAACCTCTTTTGTCAACTTTTGCTTCTGAAGCCCGACTTGCATCTTTGCATTACACATTCTTTCTCCGAGGAAAAGTCAGCAGTGGCACACAGGAAGCTCTGCACTGAATATAACAGACCCCTCCTCTTCATACACAGTGACTTCCATCAATAAGGCTCGTGCTGAGGCAGCAATTCCTTAGTTGGTACATTAACCCCAATTTATTCACTACAATACAGATATCTTAACACTCTTAAGAAAAGCAAAGAGATGGTTCATAAAATTCCAGCATGCCAAGCAGCAAAACTGATACATATTAAGGTATAAATAACCAGCACCCTACCCTCACTAGGGACAGTTTCTGTATATTGACACAGTATAAGCCCAAAAGGAGATGGAGATTTCAGAAAGGGAAGGATGTTGGCAGGCTACAGCGAAAGCTCCTGGCTTCTTATAGCCCTCTAGGAAAGTTAAAGAGAAAGGAGAGAAATCCCTCTGAGACATTGGGGTGTCCTTTGTCACCACAATCAGCACTGAAGATCCAGAACTATCCCCTTCACTCATTTCCATGGCCAGTCAAATTTCAAAAGGATACAATATTCCTATAGCAAAAACTACAGTATAGATTTCTGAACACTGACACAAAGAAACAAATTTGATTTCTATCATTTCAATTTCAAAATCAGAAATGTACACCTAACCAAAATACTTAACAATTAAATGAAGAGGGCCAGGGATTTAGCTCAGTGGTTCCAGCGCCTATCTTGCAAGCACAAGGACCCAGGTTCAATCCCCAGTAACCATATACCATACTGGGTATGGAGACTCACGCCCAGCAGCAACCAGTACCACATACCACAGTGCTGGGCGTGGTGGCTCATGCCTGTAATCCCAGCACTCGGGAGGCAGAGGCAGGAGGACTGCTGTGATATGAGTTGGAGGCTGAGCTCAGGGCCGGCCTGAACTACAAAGCGAGACCCTGTCTCAAAAAGAAAAAAAAAAAAAAAAAAAAAATTAAGTGAAGAAAAATTCTATTAAGATATTATTCGTGCTTGAATACATTAATAAAAACTCACCAAACAAAATGCAAAGATAAAAGTATGAAAAAAGAACACAATATTTAAAACTGCGGAATAATCTCAAGAGGTGCAATATTCTTGATTTGAATGATTTGAATGCCAAAAATAGTGAAGCAAAATAAATGTCTGAAATAAGTAGTAGCGGAAAGTTTCCCAAAGCTAATGATAGACAAAAAAATCATACATCCACAAGGTTTGATAACACCAACCTTAACAGACAAAAAAATATCTATGGGTGAACATATCATATTCACTCTTGAGAAAACTAATATAAAAAGAAAAATACTTTTTAAAAAGAAAAATTTTAAAGTTAGCCAGAGGAAAAAACATTTTAACTACAGAGGGAAAAGACATAGAATTATAGCATATTTCTCAGCAGAAACCTGCAAGTAAGAAGAATGGAATGAAATACTTAAAGGATAAAATCACCCAGAAATTCCACATCCAGTAAAATTATCCCTCAAAAGTAAAGAAGAAATAAATACTTGGTCATTGAAAAAAAAAAAAAAAAACCTGAGGAAAGTCAGCAGAAGAACTGCACTGCAAAAATGTTAAAAGATGGGCCAAGGACTTAGCTCGGTCGTTCTGGCATCTGCCTGGCAAGCATAAGGCCCCAAGTTTGATCCCCTGTGCCACATACCACAGTGCTGAGTATGATGGCTCATGCCTATAATGCCAGGACAGCTTGAAATCCAAGCACCACTTGTAATCCCGGCACTCGGGAGGCAGAGGCAGGAGGAGCACCATGAGTTCGAGGCTAGCCTGGACTACATGATGAGTCTAGGTCAGGCCCAGCCGGAACTACAAAGTGAGACCCTGTCTCCAAAAAAAAAAAAAAAAAGTTAAAAGATTTTTCTCAATGACAGGGAAATTTATATGAAGAAAAACAACAGAAAAGAAATAAATTATTATTTTTCTTATTCTTAAGTTAACTGCAAAGTGTTTATTTCAAGTAATAATAGTAACAATAGATTGAGAAGTTGTAGCACATGTGTAAGTGAAATGAATGGTGGCGATTTCTTAAGAGATCTGAGGAAGAATAACGAATATTTCCATGAGTAAAACCTGAGCCAGGTGGTAGTGGCACACAGCTCTACTCCCAGCTACTCAAGAAGCTGAGTCAAGAAGATCACAAGTTTAAGATCAGCCTGAGCAAGTTAGCAACATCTTGTCTCAAAATACAAAATTTTAAAAACCTGGAGATTTAGCTCAGCATTTCTTGAACCCAAGCCATAGCCAATTTCCAGACAGGTTAACATAAAACTTCATACCAAAGGTCTTTTTAGACAAGAAAAGATAGTCTACATAAAAAATTATAACACTGTATGAGTAAATAACTCTCTAACTGCAAATTTGAATAATTAGATGAAATGGACCAGGTCACTGAACACGTAAACTACCATGACTCACAAAAGGCAAAACAGATCATCTTACATGGGTGATCCTTACTAATGAAACTGAATCAATAGTTAATTATCCAAAAAGAAAGCATGTAAAGAAATGACAAAAAGCATAAAGCACCAGGCCTGTATAGTTTTGTTGGATTTCTTCCAAACATTTAAGGAAGAAATGATAGATATTTTTCCACCCACTTGTTCAGAAAATAAACACACATGAAACACTCCTAATTCATTCTGGGAGTACATTTCCTTAATGCCACAACTGAATACAGAATTACAAGAAGGAAAGGCTACAGAGCATTAAGTCTTATGAACATAAATGCAAAAAAATCCTGAAAAACATAAAATCAAAAACAACAACGTATAAAAACAAGTATATACTATGATTGCCTATTCCATGCTACCGTAACAAAAATAATTGAAATTGAGTAACTATAAGCAAAGAAGATAATTTGGCTAATGGTTCTAAGGCATAAGAGAGCCCCACATACTGCGGCCTTCCTATGAGTGAGAATTCTACAGCACTCTCAGGCAGTACAAGGCAGGGCACAGCCAAAAGGACTCACGTCTTAGTTCCCATCTCTCCTCCACTTCTTATAACATCACAGTTCCATTGGATGAGGTTCTCACCCTTGTCACTTCATTCAACCTTAACGCTGTCCTGAAGGTTTCAAATACAGTGGTGCCTCAGTTTACCACTATTCTGCATCTGTTTCACAATGTGGGGGAAAGACAGCCATTTGTGTTTTTGTGCAGAAGATGGCCATGGTCATATTGATCACCCAATGTGGAATTTGCAAACAGAAGCAAAATTCTATCAAATCTTTCCATTTGCCAGCCAAATTATTTGCAACAGAAATGTTCATGGTATAAGGTGCTACTGTGTACAGTTGGATTAAGTTTTTATTCTCTTCATATTTCACAATGAGGATTAAATTTCAGCATTTTGGTGAGGACATTCAGATTATAGCAACAACTAAGTGTGATTTATTCTACATATGAATATCTACTTGAACATTCATTAATCAATGTGATCCACCACAACAAGCTGAGAGTATATGAATTGCTAGCACAAACCATGAGACAAAGCCCAATATCCATATGTTAACAGCAAGCTAAGAATAAAAGTAAATTCACCCAACTTGTTTTAAAAAAAACTATAAACAAAGTACAAAAAACATGATTAACTTAATTCTTAACAGTGAGAAATTGGTCACATTTCTGTGAGATCATGAACACAGCAATGATGTCTCACTATAACATGTAAATATCATAAAGTTCTAGTTGAAATAAAATAACAAAGGAAATAAAAGATATACAGATGGGGAAGTCGAAAATTGTCTTTAATCACAGATTACATAATAGTCTATATAGAAAATCCAAAATAATAGGAGTAAAATATCCCAGAATTAATAACTGACTATAGCAAGGTCACTACACAAAGACAGGAGCTTCAAATGCAGAATTCAACTGCTTTTATATATAACAATTATAACCAGTTAAAATTTGAAATCTTATTTTTAAAACACACTTGCAATATCACTCAAAAAATGAAATAAGTAGAAGCCTAACAAAATATGTACAATATTAATTTAAGGAAAACTACAAACTTGATATAAACTTTCCCCATCTTGGTGCACAGATTGAAAACAATTCCACTCAAAATCCCAGCAAGTCACTTTGTAGATGTAGGCAAATTTACACTAAAAGTTTATACAGAAAAAGAATCTAGAATAATGAACATAACACTAAAGAACACCAAGCTTGGAAGACTCATATTATCCAATTTCAAGACTTACTATAGAGACACAGTAATCAAGGCCACACAGTGCCAGCAAAATGATAGTCATATAGATCAATGAAACAGAGTAGAGAGTTCAAAAATTGACCCACACAAGTGTAATCATCCAATTTTTGACAAAGCAGCAAAAGCAAGTCAATACACAAAGCTAGCCTTTACAAAAAAAATAGCACAGGAATATCTGAAAGTTTGCATGAAAAAGAAAAAGAGCCTAGACACAGAACTTTCACATTTAACAAAACTTAATTCAAGGGAGTAATAGATCTAGATGTAAAATGTATAATTATTAAACATAGAAAAATCTAAATGCCCTTGGGCATGGTAATAAAGTTTTAGGTCCAAAATCAAAAGCATAACACACAAAAGAAAAAAAAAAATCAGTAAGCCAGACTTCATTAAAATCCCTTCTTCATCTTTACCCAAAAGGTCACCTGTGCACTGAACTCAGATAAGTTTATCAGTGCAGACGCCAGCAGTGCTCAAAAGACCCTGCTATCTTTGCTATTTTGAGGGATCAATGAAAGAGGATCTGGGATCTCTGACAAGGTACTATCTAAGGAATAAGTGATCCCAGAAGGATGTATGAATAAATTGTAGTGTGGGCTATTTTAATCTTTCATTCATGCTTTCAAAAAATTTGTGCTCATTTAATCATCTTAATAAATTTCTGACTATGATCTTTTTCATTGTCTGTGTATTACCATCTATCTCACTAGAGTATTTTGAGGCCCACACTCTCAACTTAATAGAGGAGAGATTTAATTTGGCTTGTAGTTTCAGGAGATTCAGTCCCTGGTCAGCAGCCCCCAAGGCAGACATATCCCAGCAGAAGCATAGCAGAAGCAAAGTTGCTCAATTCATAGCAACCAGAGAGCAGAGCAGGAGAACAGCGACAGAGAGAGATAAGACGGAGTACTCAAGGTCACACCTCCATGACCCACCAAGACAGACTCAGATATAGGCTCCACCAATTCTCTGGGCATCTCTCAAGTTCACCAAGCTATCACAATATGGAGAATATGGTATCACAATATGGAGAATATGGTATCATGATAAATATGCCATGACAGTAGAAAGAGAAAGAACTCTGAGCCAGACAAGTAAAGAAAGAGATGTGAGGAACAGAGACCTATGAATTGTATAAACTATAGCTAAATAGATACCTAGACCCAATACAGGCAATAAAAACAATGATTAGTTACAAATCATTATGATTAAATTATGATTGGCCTCAATAGCAGCTATTCTTTGTGATCATAATGTATATATAAAATGTACCAATAAACTCTATGAAAAAATTATAATTGGCCTCAAGGGGAAAGGAGAAAATGAGCTGGATTAAGCTGTGGCCAACCACACAGGAAGTTTCAAACCAAGAAACATAGTAAGTATTTCACTGGCTCAAGGGGCTGGTCAAGTGGCTGGAGATGAGAAGGTAGGCGATGAGTCAGGCAAGAGTGTTATTTTCTTAGCTCCTTTCTGCTTTCTGGGAATGGACAATGGCCATATTTTTCTCTCAATACCAGAGATTCTAGAAGAAGCCATCTCTTATAGCCATTATAGCCATTCCTCAAATATTTCTGTTCATAATGTGGTATCACTCTGTGCTTGGGTATAACCCTTGTTGGCTTCCCATTACTCTGCTCACATCCTTGAAATGAAATCTTTGTTTCTCTTCATTTGTTCATAAAGAGAGCATGAAATATGTTAATTTGATGATGAAGGCTTTTCGATTTTGATGGAATAATCTTTCACAAAAGACGTGTATGTAGGATTCACCTCCTTGGGTGTCTCCTCCCAATCCAAGTGTGCTCATTATTGCATGTAATTATTCAGGACTGTTGTAGGCCTAAAGCAACCCAAATCAGGGAGCATATTTTGGGAAGAGCTTCATAAAGTGAGGAATCTGAGTGTGAGAGTGTCTAGAGGTCTGCCAGTTGGAAGTACATTCAGGCAGCTTTAATTGTCTTTTGGGCGGTGGAAAGCCAAGTGATAGCAACTCCTGAACAATTTAGTGAGGTTCTATCTACCTTAATACAGCTGTTACCTCAAATGGTGAAATCAAGAGGAGAGTTTTTACTATCTTTTTATTTTCATCTCTAGTCCATTATCCAATAATCATCTTTATTCTCCTACTCTAGTTGAGAATACCCAATAGAAGCAAATCTGTCAGGAGCAATCCTATACAAATCTGGGAAAAATAATCTCACAATTAAAACTATGATTAGGCCTACCTTTCCTGCCTACAGGCCAGCTATGGCCTAAGATCCTGGTTGTCCCACATGCTGTGATGCTCCAGGGCAGAACTACACCAGGACCCTCATCTACATAATTCCTCATTGTTCCGGGATTCTGCCCTCTGAGACACCTGTTCCGTGCTGGCCTCCAAGTGACCCATTACCTTACTACTCTTGATGTAATGGATAAGCGTGTGGCAAGCTCAGGTTTTTCATCTTCATTGCCCAAAGCAGCATGGATCAGGCCCAAGTCCAGCTTCTCCTCTAAGTCTCATTTCTGTCCATAAATTAATTTGCCTTGTGCCATCAGGCTCACAAGACATTAGAATTTAACTGCAGAGGTTCAAATTATGTCCCCTTTCCCTGTTTCCTACACAGATCAGTGTTTATTACCAAACCCAAAACTATCTGTTGTACTTCCTGACAAAGACAAGCACACATTGTTTAAAAGGTCAGTTAATATCAAGACATTGGGTTAAAATAACCCAACAATGTATACCTTAAGATATGAGATATAATATATATATAGACTATTTTATGTACTATATACAAAACTATTTTGAGAAAGATTCATTTTTCAAAAAAGAATGTTCAGATCAAAGCAAGAAGCAATGAGTTGTTAATGTCCAGTTCCAAAGAGGAACTGTGTTTTCATCTGTATAATTAAAGTGAGTTTCCAACCCCTGAAATCTAAACATTAAATTTGGGGGTTTTCATAGAAATAGCAAACAACAGTGCACCTGAGTAACCTCCAAGCCACTAGTGAGTGGACTATACCTGTCATAAATTCCTTTGTCATATATCTATCTGCCTTTGGCTTTCTCATTTCTCTCCTTTGAATCATGAACTCCCGGCCTCTCCTGTCTGTGAACCTTAGACATGTCCTTCCCTCTCTGACCCTTCTGTGCCAGTCTCCCCATTATAAGCTTCAATGGCTATGTCTCCTGCTCTCTTCTGTTTCACTCCTTTCATCTTTCCACACAAATACAATTTTTCTATAATACATTATCTTCGTATAAGTCTCCTGTCCATTCTGTTCAAATGGCTCATATTAATGTGAATGTGCTCAGGCCTATTTTCTCACCTATACAAATGATAATAGAATGAAACTAAGCAATATCAAAGCTCTCTTTTTAGCTTCATTTTTATCATTCCTCTGCTGAATTCTTCTAATCTCATAGAATAACCTCTAAATTGGCTCTTTGGCATCCGTCATCCTCCGTGCATCCATCTGGCAGCACTTACTCAGTGCCTGCACTGGGAAGAGCACCATATTGCATTTCAGGAAGACAAAACCCCGTCCCTGCCCTTGACATGCACAAGCAGATGTCACTTCTGAACACTTCTTCATAGGGAACTTAAGTAGATCTTGATGCACCTCCAGAACAAAGCTGTAACGGGGCGGCACTGATGACTCCCTTCCACAGGTCAGAAAACGAAGACATAGAGGTCACTGAGCTTGATCCAAGACATGCACCTAGAATCATTTGTTCTAAGTGACAATGCTCCTTAAATAACAGTAGGTAAACTTTTTCTGTGAGATATTAACAAAATACCGCAAAGGAAGATCAAATCTCTGCCAAAACAAGCAGAGTAAGGTGCTGCCTGAGTTGCAGGATACTTTGTATCCCCTTCCCATGTCATCTTCTCTCAAGAGCTGTGCAAAGGAGAAACACTTGATAAACCTTAATGAATCAATTGCTATGGACGTTTTATTATTTTGTGCCTGTTAAGACTCTGTACTACATCTGACATCATTTTTTCTAAATTGTTCTCACGCCATGTTTAATCTCCCCAATCAATCTATCAAGGGCACCTCCAGCCCAGCCAGGCACAATGTTTATCAAATAGCAAGCAAGCTTTGTTAATAAATCAAGTAATATTCACTGTACCCAGAGTCCAATCCAAACCCTTCAGCCCAGTCTGAGGACACTCACTCACCTTGACCTGACTGAGCCCCTCTGTCAATCCACCAAGGCTGAGATGACAACAAATATCCTCCAATCAGCTCTCTGCACCCTACTTCTGTGCTTTTATCTTGCATTAAATGGTAATATAAACACTGAACCTCCAAAGTAGTGAAAGGAACTTTTACTGTCTCATGGTTTGCACCACTCAGGCTTTGATATTGCATTGTAAATCCAAAACTGTCGTTAAACTTAGAAGCTTCAAAGGTGCCTTTATAAGAACTTAGATATTGGTCAAATATCTGCCCTGAGCACACTCTTCCAGCGGTGGCATTTCCTCCTCGGCTGCCTAACAGGAGTCTGTGCGGATGTCAAGAAGAACTGCAGACCTAAGCAGGTCTGAGCTACTTTCCATCACTCATCATTACAAATATGTTTGTGTTTTAACTGCAGGATATTCGTAAGTCCTCTTACTGGTGATGCTTTCTGTAAACAACAGTAATTCTCAAGTGCCTTATCGTGAATGCAGTGATTCATCTCCCGTGCAGAGAAGCAGCTTTATTTAGAACTGGCCGGGGGAGGGGCATCATTATATTCGGTTTGACAGAGCATCTGCAGAAGTCTGTCTCATTTGCCCTAGCTAGCAAGTCTACATTCTTTCTGTTTCTCCTAAGGTCAGAATTGCTCCAAAATATTCAACAAAATCCTCAAATTGATATTTTACCTAATTAATTTCTTCATAATTGGTTCAAATAAAGTACATTTTGTAAACTTTCCCTTAGTCCAATCCTTGCACCCCACAATGGCTGTTTACCATACAGAAAGCCTTAAATAAACATTTTGTTAATATCTGCACAACAACAAAAAAAATAAATAAATAAAAACAAGAAAGAAAAAAAGGTAAAATTGATCATTCAAAAAGAAAAAAAAAAGTCTAAAACTCCATCTCTGTCTTGTTTTTTACCCAATGACCATTTCAAGGTTAAACATCAGTCTGTGACCCAAAATCCAATCAGCCCAACTTTTGAATTTATGCTACTATGATAACCTTTTGAAAGTGGGCAACTTACACTACACCTCATTGTTACTGCTGTAAATCTATGTCAACATATTTTGACCTCTGATGGTTGATCAGCAGAAGTAATGTATCAGATAGCTATTTCCACAGTAATACTGCATAACAAACAATCACAAAAACTTAAGCAGCATTCAGCAGTAAGTGTTTATTTTTATGCTGGGTCAGCTTAGGGGTTGGCTCAATGGTTCTGCTAATCTTTTCCAGACTTGCTCACATGTCTCAGATCAGCTGGCTGTCTGCTGATATTAGCTATCTTTGCCTGGGCCAAGTAAGATGACTCAGCTCTGTTCCATATGCCTTTCATCCTGCTGTTCCATATGCCTGTATCCAGACACAGTGTCATGACAATGGAAACGGAGTTCACCATTAGGAAGATATGAGGGCTCTGAGGCCAGAGCTCAGAACTGGCTCCCTTTCCCCAACCTCAACCACCACAAGGATTTATGTTGCATTCTCAGTGGAAAGAGAATAGTAGAAAGGGGGTGGCAGAGGGAGCTAGACTGAGGCCAGTGATCGATCCACTAAAAGATGAGAAGGGATCCAGAGAAGAGGGGCAGATGGATAAGGAAGGAAGATAGTAGAAATGATCAAGATGCAATATGTAGGGCCAGGGATTTAGCTCAGTGGTTCCAACATCTGCCTTGCAAGTGTAAGGGCCCAGGTTCATCCCTGGTAATGACATATAACAATGCTGGGCATGGAAACTCTCACCCACCAGCAATCAGAACCACGTACCACCACCGTGGTGAGCATGGTGGCTCATGCCTGTAATTCCAGCACTTGGGAAGCAGAGGCAGGAGGATTGCTGTGAGTTCAAGGATGAACTCAGGGCCAACCTGACCTACAAAAGCAAGATCCCATCTCAAAAAAAAGAAAAGATGGAATCTGAACTTTTGCCAATTGTTCTAAAATTAGCATAATTATTATACACTGCAAACACATACCAATAAAAATATTTTCAAAAAAAGTTTACCTTGGGCTGGGGGTTTAGCTCAGTGGTTCCAGTGCCTGCCTTGCAAGTGCCAGCGCCTAGGTTTGATCCCGGGTAACCACATACAAGAATGCTGGGCATGGAGACTCACACCCACCAGCAATGAAAACCACATACCCCAGTGCCAGGCATGATAGTTTACGCCTGTAATCCCAGCATTTGGGAAGCAGAGGCAGAAGGACTGCTGTGAGTTCAAGGCTGAGCTTAGGACCAGCCTGAACTACAAAGATGAGACCCTGTCTCAAAAAAAAAAAAAAAAGTTTGCCTAAAAGAAAAAAAATAAAAACAATATTTTGACTTACAAATATGGAATGGAACCTAGGCATATTTGCAAGTACTGAACTAACTAACCAAACCGAAAGGAGATACTTACATTTTCTATTAAATTTCTATCTTAGACAATATTTTTGAATGTAGGCTTTATTTTTATTATAATTAGTTTAATATTAGTTTGACATAAGTACTACATATGCTGAGAGTCCACTGCTCTTCTTCCATTCTGGAATGGAAAGACTGTGGTCTTGTGGCCTGGAAAGACTACACTTTCCTGTAAGTATGTGACACAGGAATTTGTTCTAAATTTAGAGAAAAGAAGAATTTAAATAGCCCATCTGATACAACAGATTTCAAGGGATTAAATGCCTCATATTTTACATGTAATACTTGCTCCTCCTTAATATTTTTGACAAAACAAAACTAAAAGATATTACATTTTATTCGTAGACATTTATTTCTTATCTGATTTGATTATATAAGTTTACAGTTTGAGAAATACCAACTCAGTCTTGTCAAAACCAAGACGAAATCATTCTGCAATATCAGAAGCAGTTTCACAGTTAAAGAATGTTGAAATGAAATTACACCTTTACAGAAACCAGAATCTCTATTTCTGGACTCAATGCATTTGACAGTTTAACTACCTGCGTTGTTTTTATCGTATGAAAAAGGAGAGTACTTTAATTTCACACCCTTAACCTCCTAGCAGTGAAATAGTGCTGAGACATCTAATGAATATAAAAGAGGTTAGTCTTCAGATTATACTCATTTATAGTTAATTGAAAAGTTTCTTTTGCTGTTGGAAGATGAGGACCTTTCACCTATCTATCTAGCAGCTATTGGCTACCACTTTGTTGCCTTAATCTCCAAGTGGGCATTCCCTAGATTCAGTACAATTACAGTAACCTGTGAGTTAATGCAGTGCCATGAGAGATATGTCATCATTACCCAGATTTATAGCACGGCCACGTCCATAAAATTTAGATAACTGTTGTGCACTGTCAGACTATTTTGCCTGTTAATATAAATAATATTCTCAACACGAGCTACCAAAAGGACAGATTCCTCATAATTGACTTTGTACTTAATTCTGTCAGATAATCTCCGCTACAGTTTGATGAAGAATATATGGTGAGTGATCTCTGACAACCTTCATTTTTCTCATGTTTTGCTAAAGAGGCACAAGCTGTTGTTTACTTGGGGACCTTACCATATTAAAGTGATTTAGGGGCACTATTTCCCATTCTTCTCTCTCCCATGCTCTGCTAACTTATGTCACATTTATTAAAACTCATGGTCGTGCATGTATGTTTCAATTTGTGATAGCAAACTGATGAAGCCGGTTTCTTCTTCTGTTTTATAAAATGCTATTTAACAACTGCCGCTCCTACTAAAGTACCGTCACAGCATAAGTAAACTCAACAGAGACAGATCTGCACAGGACTCTGACTGGGAAATATTACCTGAGGCACAGAATATATGTGACGTACCTTTTCAAATGAAAACTTGAAAGAGGTAAATAGAACAGATACAAAAGAGAGGAACATATGTTTTAGGCTACCAAATTATGCATCATTATTTTGAATAGCTAACCAAAGTGTGTCATAGACACAAAACCTTCATTTAAATTTTAGTCCATTTGCAGTTTTCTATTTCAAATTCTCAAGGCAGGACTAGGGATAGAGGAAATGGCTTCTCTAGGGAGTTGAACTCTAAAATCTGCTTCTGGGAGATACTGCAAACTATGGCCTCAGACTCCAGACAGTTCCAAAAGAAGGCTCTCTGAGCTCCTATGCATTAATTTATGGCTTCTTTGCTTTCACTGAGTAGGTTTGTGTTTTATCACAAGTCTCAGGGAGACCATCCATGCTTACAAAGGAAAAGAAGTTTGAGAGACATAAAAAATACTTGCCTCTAAGCCAGGGAGTATGTCATATGCTGAAGTATGTATACTGCACAAGAACTCAACAACTACTGAAAATGAAGGTCATGTTCTGAATGAGTACGAGGCCAAACTGCCATCTTCACATTCTTCATGGTATTAAAACAAAATACTTAATCATACTTGAAAGTTCCCAGAACCCTTGTGTTGGAGAAGAAGTATCATGCAGGAGCTGGAAGCACACCGATGCACACCTCCTACAGTGTTCCGACCTCCTTGAGGAATGTTTGACGCTGTGACCCCCCCAGGCCAAACTGACCTACTTATCCTTCAATGTACCTTTTGTTTCACACTTTCAAGCCTCACTGTATATTTTGCCCATGTGGAAAGTCTTGTTCATTTCCCACCTTCTTGCCTTACTGCACTTTTCCAATCCAAATCAGCATGATCTCCCTGGAGAAATCACAGGATATAATGTCTCTGCCACCCATGTATCTGCCTAGAGTAAAATTATGTGACAATGTTCAATTATGATCCTAAATGGTAAAAAATTGAGACTTATTCACAGCAAATACAAAACACAGATATTTTATATTTTTCATATATTTTTGTTATTTTGCATATTTTTCTTAGTAAAAAACAAGGATACTACATCATCATACATTTAAGCATTAATGAGAATATAGAAATCATGACTTCCATCAATGCCCAAAATGTGGTAGTCAATTCAAGAAGATTTCACACCAAAGGTCCTGGCAGGTGTATCAGGCAGTGGTATGGAAAATTTTACACATTTGTTGGGAGACTCAATTCAATCAAAACTTAAATTTTCCTTATCAGGGTAGTTCCCTGAGTGGGTCAACACCACAGCCTAAGATTTCAAAGTTAATGTGAGAAGGATTAATTCCCAATTCTAATATAAAGCAACTCTCCTGGGGCATTTCAAAAGGCTATAAGCCTTTCTGAGGCTTAGCATGAGATAATTTCTCCTGAGTGACTGTTCATACCTTGGCCCAAAACTAGTTACAGAACATATCCCAAGTCATCTCATTTTATAGTATCTTATAACCTAAAGAGAAAAAATGAGCAAAAACCTATTGTCTCAATTTGGGAAATGCCCCAGAAAGTTGAGGCTCTCTAAAAGAACCCTGCTTGAATTTTCTGCATATCTGTTTTCAGAAAACACTTTCTGCAACTACTTTCAGGAAACATTTTCATCACAGCTCCCAGCATCAGAAAATAGAAGCATGAGAAAAATCAAAAACTCAAGATCCCCAAAACACGAACACCCAATGTCTATCATAACATGAACTGTACCGGAAGCAGGGGCAAGCAGTATGCGGCCACATCTCCACAGCCCCCATGGTGACAGAGAGCATCCACAGAAGACTGACACTGACCAGCAGCTAACCACAGGTGCTGAGCTCCTCTGGGTCCAAAGACAACAGGTCTACCCAGCTCTGTAAATGGTCCTCTGCTGTCAGCAACTTAGCTGTTCTCTGGCTCACTTTTCTCAACTAAATAATACAGTAAGATAATGAAAAACATGGGCTTTAGAGTTAGAGTCCAAAAATCTAGATTCGATCACCATCTGACATTGACTTGTTGTATGACCTTGGGCACATTAATTAATCTACCTAAGCTTTAGTTGCTTCACCTGTAAAATGAGAATAATGTTCATAGAAGTGCAGTACCAATATATATGAATTATCATCTTTATTACTGTTGGTGTTATAAAGGAGTTAGATTACTTTAAAATATCCATTCCCCTGTTAAGAGTTTATGAAATAATGGTAGAAGACTAAAGAAATTTTCCATTCAACCTTTAACTTCCATTACTCTGAAAATTAATTATTGTTTCTATACCACAGTGAAAAAGGAAAGGCACACTTGTTGATTCTAAGCATCAGATATATTAGATTTTAAAACTAAGAACAGCATACTTTGAAAATGGTCCCATTTGAACAAAGCCCTCAGTGGTTAATCCATAAGACGTGATCCTAACTTCCTCATTTAACTAGCTTTCATGGTAGGCTAATTATATGGAATACAAAAAATGTGAATACCAAGTAATGAGACTGATTTTGGCAAAACATCCCCCAAAATCACCATAAATTACTCCTGAGTCACACTTACATAAGGAAAACCTTTTTAAGAGACTTTATATCAGGAAAATTAATAAACACAAGTCAAGCCAGGTTTTCAGGGATTTCCGGGGAACAGGGAAATTTTTTCCTTTCTCCATCCAAGATTTCACTTGAAATGACAATGGAATATGAAAATGTCAAAACAAAGCTTCATTTTTGCTTTTGTAATTTTCAAAAGTTCTCTATGTGTTGGTACTAACAGTGACCCAGCTGTAAATACTTGCCCATCAGCTTCATCCCTTGTGTATATCTCTGTACATCCTTCCCAAAATGAAAACATTGGTGCATGCTCCACTCCTTCAAGTCTATCATTTGCACCAGCCCTAATTAAAGCTTTTCTCTATAAAAAGCTGTGTCTTGCTGAATGTGCCCACCCAACTCATTGCCTTCCCGTGGTCCCTCCAGAATTCCACTCTCACAACCATCCAATTCTTCATCAGTGACTTAGGTCATCTGCCTTCCCCTTCTCTGTTTGAACATGAACTACTCCTCCCCAACAGAACTGTAGTTTCTATAGGACTTTAAAAAAAAACTATTTTCTGCTTGTGTGAAACTCAAAAATGCTTTGGACAATCCCTTGAGTTCTTCCTGAATAAAGCAATCAATTAATTACATAATTAACTAATCAAAGAATAAAAGAGGAACATTTTTTTTCTTCTCAATGATGAGTATTTATTATGATGTTGCTAATAACACAATTATCCCCAAGGAGATCAACTTTGTAATTCACGTCAATTTTGCAAGTCAAACTTCAAAAACCACCACTATGCTTCTCAGCACAAACAATAAAAGTAAAATCCTGACATAACCAAGACAAGCTTCAGTAAAATACTGGTCTGCAGAAAAGAAAATCAACACATTCCCTTCTTGATGCTAACAAAGAGATCAGGATCGACACTTGCCTTGTAGCACAACGATACTTGATGTAACACTAACATGAGTGGTTAAGGAATGGCACATTCTGATTTGTGGTAGGTAGACTGTATGTCATGAATGGGCCAATGGAAAGGTCAACTGAATAACCATCAAGTACATTTCTCCACCTGTGACAAAGGCATTAACTCTTTAGAAGGAGCCCGTCCCATGTCCCCAGTGCCTACATTACTCTCGGCTTGACTGCTCAGAGGCCAGATTCTTCAGTGGTGACATCCTAGGCTCAGAGACATGGTAGGTCCTAAAGGCAACATCAAAGACCTTGTGGTGCCAGGGCACCTGTCACAAAGGCAAATGTGTCTTTTAAATGTAAATTTTGTTTTACGTTCATGACAATTACCTCCAAAATTTAAATCATCAGTACATTGAGACAAACACTAAAAAAAAATCACTTAAAAACTAACAAAATATCTTAAAGGAAATAGTGGGGAAAATACAGGAATGACAATTCACCAAATTTTAAAAAGAAAACATAATCTCCTTTAAGTATACAAATGGGTAAAGGAGATGATAATTATTCCTTACAGTTATATTTTACTTCATCCAAATTAGTAGTGTATAATTTTGTCATTTAAAAACTATCAAAGAATGATATTATGGGACTCTCAATAACCATCTAATAATGTGTAATCCAGATTTTAACTCTATAATTATCTTAAGAAACTGAATGATAACTTTTCATTTAATTCCTATGAAATTTTTGTTACGTTTCATTGACAAAGTTAATTGCAAATGAAAGATTGACTATAGGTAGTCAGTGGATACTTCTCTTGACCCGAAAGAATTTTAAAAATCTCTGATATTATTCTTTTGCAGTATATGTGTTAGTTTTCTTCTGCATCATAACAGATTACCATGAATTTACTAGCTTGGAAAAAAAAAACTAAGTCAGAAATAGGTATCACTGGCCAAGTGTGGTGGTGCATACCTGTGATCTCAGCACTTGGAGGCCGAGGAAGGGGTAGTACTGCAAGTCTGAGGCCAAACTGAACCACACAGTGAGATCAAAAACTAAAAAGAAATGGCTTCATTAGACTGAAGGGAAGGCACCCACAGAACTGCGTTCTTTTCTGAAGGCCCCACAGGAGAATCCATTTCCTTGCCTTTTCCAGCTTTTCCAGCCCAACTATATTGCTTGGTTCATTTCCCCTTCCTCCATCTTCAAAATTAGCAACACTGCTTTTGTCTTCAGTCTCTCACCAAGCCAAGAATAATTCTCTGTTATTAAGCAATCAAGTGATAAGATTAGGTTCCTCAGATTACTCAAGATAATCTCCCTATGTGAAGGTCACAGGCAAAATTACTTTATTTTTCTAAACCTAAGGTACTTTTTAATAAAATATTTAAACAAAATCTCAGTGATCTATGCAGACAGATAACCATCAGAGAAATCAGAAGCTAATAGGACTTTCCTGTTTACTCCACATTTTTATCTCAGAGAAACTACTCATTAGCCATTTCTTTGCAGGACCAAGAAGGAGAGAATTGTGGCCAAAGACGTAATATAGTACCTTTTCCCTAACATGCTTCACAACCCTTAATCCACTGATTTTTATATGTACCTTTGTTTTGATATTTCATTATCATTTTTTAAAATTCTTTCATTGTTTCAGTGAGAAAAGAAACACATCTGTAGGCAAAATAAAAAGAAAACAGCAAAGGGAAAATAGCCCTAGAGACAAGAGTGAACAATACAAAGAAAAACAATAAAACATGTCAGAAAATTCACTGATATGGTCCATTTATTCACGACAGCAAAGTATCAAACACAGAAAACTGAATGTAAACTTGACATACGTAAATGAGAGAACATTATTCTTCATAGTTCTCATGTAAATATTAAAATATTAATATTTATATTAAAACAGGTGAGTCACAGAAAGTGGGCAAAATACATTCACACTCTCTAAATTGACTTCCCCTGAGCAGTAACACACGTGAACTCTACCATTCCCTCATCAGAAAGTATTGGAAATTCAAACTCCAAATTCTATGCACACAACTATATGTTCTTCACTTCCAGGGAACAAAAGGAAGAAAGGCTTTTTTATTTACCTAGACTTGATGATGTTGCCTTGATTCTTCGACCCCAAATAATTAATATAACTAATATTGTGCTATTTCAGGAATCACAGTATGATGCATACAAACTAGATGAAAATTTATACATCATAAAGCACAGGTGCATAGAGTTAGTCCTGAATTGGTTCTGTGGCCTTAGTCAAATTACTGAACCAACTTCGGCAGTAGTTTCCTATGAAATAAGAAAGGCAGAAATTGTGCTGCTGCTTCTTATATAACTTTTGGGACTGTCAAATGAGCTAATTCTTGTAAAACAGCTATGCATTATAAACACTCAATAAATGTCAGTAATTGCTTCTTTCACTGAGATACTATATGCAATCTTGGTTGGGGTTGGTTGGTTGGTTGGTTGGTTGTGGGGATTTTGTCTACATTTTAATCTCGGAATTGACTTCTAGCTTATATCTTTCAGTGCTAATGAAATATGTTTCTTTATTTCAGGCTGTAGGTTAGCTTTTCAACTCAACCATGCTTTAAGACGATCACTGGTAGACAATCCTTGAATGTTTATTGTATAGAAATTTCAAATAAAATGAGAATATATCACAAAGAAACAGAATTTGTCTTATTAAAAATACACAATAAACACAAAGTATTTGGAGCCAGAAGAGATTCAGAATAGCAAAAGCAGTCAAGGGCAAAAAGAACAAATCAGGAGGCATCACCATGCTGGACCTCAGGTCATATTGCAAAGCTGCTGCAATAAAAACAGTATGGTGCCAACATGAAAACAAACAAAGGGATCAATGGAACACAACAGAGGGTGCAAATTCAATTCTAAGTGATTCAAATGTCTGATCTTTGATAAGGAGATCAAAAACACACATTGGAGTAAAGACAGCCTCTTTAAGAAGGGAAAACTTTAATGCTGGAAAAACTGGCAATCCACATGCAGAAGACTGATTCTAGATCCTCATCTTTCACCATGTACTAAAATCAAATGAAAATGGACCAAAGAAATAAATGTTAAACCAGAAACACTTAACCTGCTAGAAGACAAGACATCAACAAATGGGATCATATTACATTGAAAAGCTATTGCACACCAGAAGAAATAACCAGCAGAGTGAAAAGACAACCTATAGAAAGGGAAAAAAATTTTGCCAGTGATTCCTCAGACAGAAGACTCACATTTACAATATACCAAAAACTCCAAAGAGTAGCCTCCCCAAAATAAAAGATTCACTCAAGAAATGAGCAAGCAAAATGAATAGACATTTCACAAAAGTACAAATGGCCAATAAAAACATAAAGAAATGTTCAACACCACTGTCCACTAGTGAAATACAAATTAAAACAACACTGGGATCCCATATTACCCCAGAAATAATCTCCACCATCAAGAAATCAAACAATAGCAAATGCTAGAGAGGCCGCAGACAGGGGCAAGACAGAGCTTCTGCAGTGCTGGTGGGAGTGTAAACTAGCACAACAGGGCTGAGAGACCACCCCTCCTCCACCCAGATGGACTTGGGCAACACCCAAGGATCTTTGTTCCTTCCATTGTTCTATGAGAAACAAAAATACAATAGCAAAGACTCAGGAAATCTCTAAAGCTCCAGGCCAGAGAATGTAAGTGTTAGATCTTGTTCTGGCCATTAGAAAGCTTACCCTGTGGAGCTTCATTAAAGGTTACACATATAGGCTGCATTTCATGCATATACTTTAATCAGAGTGGATTATGGGAGAGTTGTACTTGTCTTGGTGGCCCTGAGATGACTCAGCACCCTCAGTCATTCCTGTTCATCATATCCACAGAGCCAGTGAGAGGCTCCCAGGTGCATACCTTTTCAAATCTGAAAGATTTAATTATCGGGCCGGGGATATAGCTCAGTGGTTCCGGCGCCTGTCTTGCAAGCACAAGGACCCGGGTTCGATCCCCGGTAACCACATAACAATACTGGGTGTGGAGACTCACCCTAGCAGCAACCACTACCACATACCACAGTGCTGGGCATTATGGCTCACGCCTGTGATCCCAGCACTCGGGAGGCAGAGGCAGGAGGATTGCTGTGATGTGAGTTGGAGGCTGAGCTCAGGGCCAGCCTGAACCACAAAGCAAGACCTTGTCTCAAAAAAACCTTAAAAAAAAAAAAAAGACTTAATCATCTATGTGTGCTTTTCATTTTCCTGTCACCATTTTTCTGTTTTCAAGCACTTTTTCCCACATCTTCAATAAATGTAGCTATTCTTTTCTTTTTCCATGTATGCCTGCAATTCTTTCCTTGTAGTACAGTAGCCTGGAATCTATCAGATCCATCCCACAGTATGACAACCACTATGGCAATTAGCATGGAGAGTCCTTAAAAATCTAAAACTAGAAATTCTATTTGACCTATTCTATTTATATGTATTGTCCCAAAAAAGTTAAAGAAATCGTACAACAGAGATACATGCATACTTACATCTACAGCATTACAAGTCATAATAGATAAATCTTGGAAGTGACACATATGTCCATCAACAGACAAATGAATAAAGAAAATGTAGGCTTGAAAGGCAAACTTCTCCACGATTGGTGAAAAATGTACACTGTTCAACCCCTGTGGAAATCAGTGTGGAGATTCCTCAAAAAACTAGAATTAGATGTTCCATTTGACCCTGCTTTTTCCCTCTAGGTATATACACAGAAGAATTAAAAGCATATCAGAGTGACATGTGTGCATCTATGTTTATAGCTGCACAGTTTGCAACAGTTAAATCTTGGAAACAGCCAAATGCTGGAGACTGGATAAAGAAGACATGGGGGGCTTATATAAAGTGGAGTATTGTGAGTCATAAAAAGGCTAAACTACAGACATTTATAGTTAAATGGATATAACTTGAGGACATACTCAAGTTAATATTTCAAGTGAAATAAATAGGGCACATGTAAAAATGACATATCAATTCTCTAATAAGAGAAACCAAAAGTATAAATGAGGTCCAGAATGTATGATAGGTAATGTGAAATAGCAAGAAAATGTTCAAAGAGGAAAGGGTAGGTAGGGGAAAGTAAAGAAGGGAAAGAAAAATTCTGATGGTAAAAACAAAGAAATAAAGCTAATGTATATAAAGGGATAGGGGTTGTAGGGAGAGCAGGAGAATGGGAAAAATGATAATCAAGATATATCATGTGCAGATACAAATTCTCAATGTTAAATGTGATCATAATGTTTATCTGAAATGTACCAATAAACAAAATAAAGCAAATGTAGTCTTTACCCACCATAGAATCCTACTGTGCCATATAGAAGAGTAGACTTGAGTCATTTGTAGGAAAATTGATGCACTTCACGACCATAATGTTTAGAGAAAATCAGAAACACAAATCAAATTTACAGTTTCTTCACTATGAGAATTCCCAAGTAAAAATAAAGAACAAAATAAAAGATAGATAATAGGAAGTAGAGTACAGGTCCTTCTCAAAGGGAAAGAGGATCAAGAGATAGGGGAGAGGAGGAAGGGGGAATGACAGAGATGAAAAAAGGAATGAAGATGTGTTATATTCCTTTCCCACAAGGAATGTAAATATTATATACTTATGCACATGTAATCATAGAAATAATTTTTCTTTGAAAAATTATTTTTAAATTACTGCAGTGGCCGGACAATCCTTTCCTTTACAATGTAACCCTTCATGTACTGAGTAGCAAAGGCTTTGTCAGTCCTTGGCAAACTGTATGCAGCAAGTCAGGTTTGGTGGGTTGGCATGTTGCTTACTCCCCAAGGAGCAGCACCAGGAACTAGTCATGGCAGTCAGGAGAGAATAGGGGCACATGAGGATAGGGTTTCTTTTCGATGCATCTTTCAGCAGCAATGTCTGAAGTGATACTGCCTACTGTTAAAAATGAGGCAAATTGTGCCCCCATTTAGAAAAGTGCAAACATTCCCATTTTCTACCAGTCCAAGCACCACACAGGATCCTAATTAACCAGAATGCATGATGATGGCAGTGCCTATTTTAAGAAGAGAGATCTTTTAAAGAGAAAAATAAAAGGCTCAGACAAAATACTAGTCAGTTCATTATACTACTGATTCTGAGAATATTTAAAGGCAGTTTTGCTTCATTTTCTTTTTTGAGTATATGTCCAACGATGCTGTAAGTACGTGTAGTATTGTCACGTGTACATTTTACTTAGAGGAAAGACCTAGACTCAGTATGGACCATCCACAGAGCTCTGAAGCTGAGCTTAGAGGAAGATACATAGGTGAAAACCTCACCTACTTCACTGCACCAAACCCTGTGCATTTTTATTGTTTTTTTTTTTTTTTTTTTTAGGTTTTTTGAGACAGGGTCTCGCTTTGTGGTTTAGGCTGGCCCTGAGCTCAGCCTCCAACTCACATCACAGCAATCCTCCTGCCTCTGCCTCCCAAGTGCTGGGATTACAGGCGTGAGCCACCACGCCCAGCACTGTGGTATGTGGTACTGGTTGCTGCTGGGTGTGGGTCTCCACACCCAGTATTGTTATGTGGTTACCAGGGATCGAACCCGGGCCCTTGCGCTTGCAAGACAGGCGCCGGAACCACAGAGCTAATTCCCCGGCCCAACCCTGTGCATTTTTGTTTTTCTACCGTAAGTTGAGATCAAGCAGTCATTGAGACGCTGTGGATGTGTAGTTCTAACCCCTCCCAGAAATATCAGCTCCATTCAGTTTCTCTTCCCATTCTTCAACCTCTTCCCTTTATTCACTCAATAACTGTTTACCAGAAACCTTAGAGAGGGTCTGCCTTGGGGAAACTGCACCAAAAAAATCATATCTCTCCCTGCAGGAACCAAGACAGTAGCCATAGGCCAAATTTGCTTCGTTTCTCTGTCTTCCTCAGCCTGCACAGCCCAAAACTATTTATAAGGCAAAACAGAATTTTCAAATTATTTATGTCATCATGGTCAAGATACTCAATGTGTCTTTAATTTTTAAAAGAATTCTACTGTATTTCACTTATGAGGCTGTCCTTAAGGTACATTTATTTAAGTATGAATGACTCAATCTTATCATTTTTAATGGCAAAGTAACACTCCATTCTATAAAAGAACCACATGTGTAAATATCATATCTTTTCTCTGGTATGAGGAAATGAAGATGTAAATGAGTTGTAGTATGTATAGTTGATATTGTAAAATAGAAAATATTTAAAAGGAATTAGGGTGTAGGGGTAAATAATGAAGGGAGAAAGAATGTGACAGTAATAAAGAAAAAAGGAAACAAAGATTATATATACAGAGGTAGGGGGTTGCAGGGTGAGGGGAAAGGGGAAAATGAGAATCAAGTCATGTCATATTCTGGTATAAACTCTCAATGTTGAATGCAATGATGATGTGTATTCATAATGTATCAATAAAAATTTAAATTTTTTAAAAAAGAATTCTATTATAAAAACCTATCAAAAGCTAGCATATCAGGCCAGGGATTTAGCTCAATGGTTCCAGCGCCTGTCTTGCAAGCACAAGGCCCCAAGTTCGATCCCTGGTAACCACATACCTATACTGGGCATGGAGACTCACCCCAGCAGCAACCACCAAATACCACAGTGCTGGGCGTGGTGGCTCACGCCTGTAATCCCAGCACTCGGGAGGCAGAGGCAGGAGGATTGCTGTGATGTGAGTTGGAGGCTGAGCTCAGAGCCAGGCTGAACTACAAGGCGAGACCCTATCTCAAAAAAACCTTAAAAAAAAAAAAAAAAAAGCTAGCATACCTTTTTTACTCCCTGCTCGCTTCCCACACATTTTTTAAAGTGTGCATCTTTTCTGGTCTGCATAATTCACCTATCCAGCAAAGGGCGGGGACTCGACCAGAGCCTTCCCTAGCTCCAAGTTCATCCCTCTTTCTGTGGTGAATTTCCAAAAACAAACAAATAAATAGATAATCCAATGTTTTAGGAGCTCTTACATAGATAATGTCAGATTTCATTTCCTCTAGTGGCAGGATTTCAGTAGAACTCCTACTAAATTTCATTTTTAAATTAAAACAGTATATTTATATGACTATGAATTACGCAAATGAAATAAATAAAAAGAGAGAAAATATTGATGTTCTCTGACTTAGTAAGATAAGGTTATATGTTGATAAATTAAAAATATCAGAAGCCAAAAATGCTTTCATAAACTTATCAATCATCGTAACTTGGCCTAACTTATCTAAAGTATTCTCAGAATGTTTACATGGATTTGAAATTCGGGGAGCACCATTTTAAGTCTGTATATTTTGGCTGTAATAACAACTCACCATTTCATTATCAAAGAACTTCAAAATTAATTTAGAATCTTCACCGGCTTCTCGACAGATTTACAGCTTTGTCATATCTAAGATCACAAAATCTGTTATTTTCATTGTTTGGGTTGATAGTGTACTTTTTTTTTTTTTGCAAAGTGATTTCATGGTCTCTCATCTGATGCTCCCATGCACACTATTCACAAATATAAACACCCGCCTGTGCGTGCCAGACGACCAGGGAGAGGGGCCGCAAATTCACTCTGTGTAAAACACTCTCTCCGTGCTCCATCCTGTCCTTAGTGTTCTATGAAGTATTTCACTTTACCCACTAAATCCTGCAAGGTAAGGGTATGTGGGAAAACTGGCATTCCACAAATAAGTAAAACAGCTCTATCTAAGGTCACAGCTAATAAATGGCAGGTTTGGGACCCCTCATCAATAGATTAATTCACTGATTAGCTGAATGTGCTGTTAGGAAATGGGGCCTGGTGGAGGAGACAGTGGGTCACTGGAAGTAGGTAACCCAGAAGGGCATATTCCGGTCACCATCCCCCCGTCCCCTGTCTCTTGCTTGCTCTCCACGCATGCGCGTTCACTCTTTCCGGCCCTCTGCTTTCAGGCTCCCACAAAGGGTGCAGTTTTCTTGCTATGATGTGTCCGCATTAACCCGGCCAACATTGGACTGAAATATACTATGAGCCAAAATAAACTTTTTCTCTTTTAAGTGTGTACATCCGGCATTTTGCCACAGCAAGCGAAATATACGAAGTAAATATTACCAGGTATATACTCACATATTGGTATTTGATAATAAATACTCTTAAATATAGTGATTAACTCTTAATTTGTGGTTTTAAAGGGTTGAAACTTACATGCACTGTTTATAAAAAGGACGAAAAGGGGCATGAAGGGAAGCAGAAAAGGTAAAAAAAGGAAAAAAAAAAAGAAACCCTCCATAATTACAAAACCAATGCCCTTATTATAGAACTTTCTAAATTTTATAAAATACTTAAATATATGCAGTATAAACAAAGAGGGACAATATTGAAATATTTTCAAAGTATAAAATAGATTAAGAATTATGATGAAAATGCACGAGGATCCCAGATGATTGTGAAGTTTATTAGGTAATTTACATTTTCATGACATAAAAAGTGGCATCCAAACCATATAGTTAATATATAACAATCACTGGGCTGTGGACAGTGCCTGAATACAAGTAGGCAGCTTTTTAATATTCCATAACGTTGTATGTCAAGCTGTTTGTGCAAGACTTTATGAAACATACTACATGGCTTAATAGTCTTTGTACAAGACTTTAGGAAACACAGCATGTGGCTTAACGACCTCCAATGCATCGTCGTGCATGTCTGACTCTCATTTTTGACTTCAGACACTCCTGGCAAAGCTGCACGGTTCGCAACTGTACGGTCAGGAAAGTGGCTTCTCTGTTCTGCTGCTAGACCCAGGGAGAGCTAAATAACAGAGTGCCAAGGGTTCTACTGAGGTTTCCAAAAGTGCAGCAGTTGCCATTAGAAACATCGTAGCCCTCCGATGTGCATTTTGTAGAGTGCTCGGAGAGTGATAAACAGATCTTTGACTTGATTTGCCATCTGTGAATTTTAAAGCTGCTGAGGCACTTTTCTGTCTTTATCTCCACGACACTCCTGATCACATTTGCTAGTTAGATGTACTCACTAATGTATTATTCCATTCTACTGATGAAACTGTACTAAGGCAATCTCAGATTTGACATTACAGCAGGTTCTTTTCTCTTTTTTTTATTTATAACATAACGGATAAAATAAACCAGCTTGAAACTCTGGCCTCTTTTAGTGCTTCAAGTCATTCTTTTTATTTCATGACCAGTACCTTACATTACAAAGTTGTTAATACATGTGAGTAGAATTTGTGTTCTCAATTCAACCCAGACTAGTAATAAAAAGGGTTGGAGAAGAAACACAGCCTAGCTGGACAGCCCAAATCAATAAGCTGTTATTCTTTGCCAGTTGTAGCTTATGTACAAATGGATTCATTTCCATCACTACTCACCATGGGAGCTGAGATAACCACAGTTATAGAAGCCACAGTGCCAAAAAAAATTTAAAAGACCTGGAGAAGCCACAAGATCACACTGATAGCTCCTGGGGTAAAGGGCCAGTACCCACTTGTTTTCAGTAATCTTCACTTTTTCCATTTGTTATGAAGGTAAAATTGTGCAGATCTTGATTGTATGGGACCAACAATAACAACAAAATCCAGCCACTGTATTTCACCCAGTGCTGTGCCTTAGTTTCTTTCATCAGAGAGTAGGACATAGCACTAGCACAGCTGGCCCTGCAAGGTTAATTTCCAGAGTTATTCATTCAATTAGTCCAATCCATATTTATGGAGTTCCTCCCAGGTGGTGAGTACGCTTCTGGAAGCTTATACAAAAATGAACAAAACAAATTTCTTTGCCTTACAGAGCTTCTATACCAGAAGATCGGACTGTATGAGAGAACAAAGATCAAGAAGTATATAAACAAGTAATGTCTACAAGTTGCAGGACAAAATGTTAGCTTTCTTCCTGTCCTTTGGACAAAATATCCAACACCTGCAAGCTCGTTCAGGCTCTTGGTGTGAGAGGATTCAGTCCATAGTTGGCTGACTCCTAGATAGAAACGGCATAGTGGATGGACGTGGAGGAGGAAGGCTGCTGACCCCACAATGGGCAGGAAGCAGAGAGTAAAGGAGGGCACCAGGGACAAGAATATACCTTTCTGGGTCACACTTTCAGTGATGTGACTCCAAGCAGGTACTAACCTGAGAGAGCATTCAGTTACAGACTCCTGCATGAATTGAGTTACTGGTAAGTACAGCATCCTCATGACCCCACCACCTTTCCAGAGTTCCATTTCTGAATGCATGAGACTTCTGAAAGACATTTTCAATCCAGACCATAACAGATGAGAACAAAGTTTCTTTTTTTGAGACTGAATCTCACTTTTGTAGTTCAAGCTGGCCCTAAGCTCAGCCTTGAACTCACAGCAATCCTCCTGCCTTTGCCTCCCAAGTTCTGGAGTTACAGGCATGAACCAACATGCCCGACACTGTGGTATGTGGTTCTGGTTGCTGGTGGACAGGAGTCTCTACACCCCGCATTCTTATATGCAGTTACGGGGGATAGAACCCAGGCTCTTGCACTTACAAGGCAGGTGCGAGAACCCCTGAGCTAAATCCCTGGCCCTACAACAAAGTTTCTTATCTTGGTGTCATTGGCATGTTTAACCAGTTAATATTTTTACAAGAAGCTATCTTGTGGGTGCTAGGATATTTAGCACCATCCTTGTCCTTTATCAACTACCACCCCAGGTGGAACAGTCAAAAGTCTTTCCAGACATTGAAAAATGTTTCTCAGAGGTTGTGAGGGGGACACCCGCTGACAGCCACTGAGACAAAGACACTGGCCCAGGGAGGGAGGGTGACAAGCTGCAGTCCCCTCAGGAGGTGACTCTTCAGCTCATGCATAAAAGATGAGAAGACAGTTTTAGGATGATTTAGAGGAAGAGTATTGGAAATAAAGGAGACAACCAAAGCAGGGCTTTGGGATATAAGGAAGCAGCACATTTGAGGACTGTATTCCCTTCCGCAGAAGAAACCACCCTGAAATATCTTGCCCAATAAAATCTACCACAGAGGAGCTGCCAAGAGAGAGTGACCAAAGAGAAAATTTATGTTGAAACCTAATCACAAAACTCAAGTTTCAGAACCTTTTCTTTGAATATTCTCTATTATTTAGAGAAGTACTGTTTGACTTGGTCTATCTCCAGTACAAATGTAATTTCTTAGAATTCTAACTTGATGTGAAATCAAGTTGTACTTGAAATGTTTTACTGATTTTCTTCAACTTTACTCCTTCCTCACTTTTGTGTTAAATTGGCCAAATTTGGGGCCCAGGAGATCTGGATACAGTCCTAATTCTGCTGCTGGCATGCCCAGCATCACAGAGCTTAGTCACTTCCTATCTTTTGCTCTCTGACTCTAATTTTTAAAATGTGGGAGTTAAAGTAAATGATTCCTAAAGTTCCTTCCTGGGCTAAAAATTCTGTGATTCACTTGTAAATTAGTGCTAAACACTTTTTCTGTCTCACCATGTGTGAGTGCTATTAAATATAGCATAATCGTAGCATTTTAGAATTAAGGCACTGTATATAATTCCAAATATTCCAAGTTTCAGCAACCTATGAATACAAATGCAGTCACATTTCCATTAATGCCTGCATACCAGCTCATGTTTCCTTTGAAGCCTTCCCCAACCAACTTGAAGGTTCTATCAGATGTTACATCCGATAAGCACAAAACCAGTCATAGCCCTCAGCGTTGGCCTTCTTGTTAGTTTTCCCCTCATAAGTCATGTAAGAGGCCCAGCATTCTGCTATGTTTCCAGGGCTACCATAAGGTCACTGACTTATGCAGGTGTCATCTCTCCTGCTGTCCTGCAGTCCCCCACAGTGGTCTACTGAGATTGTCACATCACCTGGGGTCTTTCCCAGGGTGTAGAGAAAGCTGAGGGCTCATTCACTGGCTAACATGGTTGGTCATCTAAATTTCATTTTGCCTTTTAAAAACACAACTCCTTTCCCTGTGACCTTTATCTCTCTCCGACTGTATTCTATTTATTCCTTTGTATTCTCTTCTCTCCTTCCACCTATTTGCAGGTGACAATGGCCAAAACAGGCCCTTCTTTTCCTTTCACAAATACAAATATTCATGAGCACCATGCCAAGTAACTGTGTCCCAGGGAGATTGACTAACTGATGTTCTAAAAGCTGCAATCCACTTTGAACTCTGTTGCAAAGACCTTCGAGCCAGAGATGTAAAAGAAAAGTGAGTCACTGGTGTCAAGAACACTAGTACCAGAACAAGTCTTTGAACCATTCAATGTCACTCCCTGAAAAATGTATTTTTTAATTTAACTACTGCATCCCAAAGATTTTCCTCGATGTCTTCCTACAAGTAGAATAACTAGAACTTGTGGTGAGGTGTACTCATGCCACGCCACCAACCTGCTCTGTGAATACTTGCCAAGCAGGATTCTCTAGCCATTCTGGTAAACCTTTCTATAAGCTTGCCCCAGTGTAGTAGATGCATCTTACAGAACAGCTGTTTGAGTCTCTTAATCCATTTTTAACTGAGGATTTCCTAGAACTTTTAGCCTCTGAATTCTGAATGATCGATTCCACAGTCCTATATGAATCTTTCTGGCTATCAGCTCCCTAAATCTACTCAGACTTTACTAAGTTTGTCTTAAATAAAATGTTTTTCTAAATACATGAAAATAGTTTCCCATCTTTCTACATTGGACTTCTCTACAGAGAGATCTTCTGCAATCAGGAGACGTTTTACTTCCTTGAAATTATCCTACTCTTATGATCACAACAAACTTCAGAACAACCTTGAGTTATGTGAGCCCAAGTCTACTATGTTATTTCATACAGGGAAAGCAAGCAGCTCCAACACTCTGCATAGCCATGAAAATCTAAGCTGTTCAAGTCAGTCATGATCCTGTGCAGATGAACATCGGTGAACTTTTTAGGGGGAAGTTCGTTGACCAGTAGTGTTGGACACTCTAGAAGACTTCTCCTTAATTATCAATCAGAGCAGTTGGACCAGTTTAGGCAACAGTTGACTGAGGCAATAAAAGAGAAAGACACACAGGACAGATTCAGAAGCTAATCCAGAGATGAAATGAACATGACTCGTATGTTCACAAACATGCATTCAAATAGAGGAGAGAGAATGGGAAACAACAATGGCTCAAATATTTGTCACTTAATTTTTGGAGAAGATACAGCTATCATTGTACTCAATACAGGAAGAGTAGACCTAGGGAGGAATAACTGGTTGTACACTACTATATATTTCAGAAATGATGAGGTATATTTTATATGCTTATTATATTCTTAAGAAAAAATTTCTCTATTATCTGTGTATTTGATCAGTATCTTCAGAAACTTTACTCCAAAAAGTTCTCCATCTCAATAGAACATGATGGTATTAACCATCAAAGGAAAGAAGTGATTAGATAAAGTTAAAACCTTTACTAAGCCACCAATCAGAAATGGCCACTTACTCATTAAGCATTTCTTAAATATCAGCCATGAGTCAAGTACTGACCCAGACTATAGAAATGTAGTTAACAACAATATCTAACATGGAAGCAGCATCAGCTAAGCACGTAACTTGCCACTGACAGTCCCCTCGGCAGAACTGTAGGAAAGTTGTCCCTACAATGGCTGTTTCAAAGACAAGCAGACATGTTATGTAACTAGGCTAACAAGTAGGCAGCCAAGACTTATACCCTAAAATGCAGGAACAAGCCTCTACTGTATCATCTCAAAGGAACCCAAGACCCTCTGGAAAAGGGATTCTCACATGAATCTTTATGTCTTGTCCACATCAAATCTGGCAGATTTGGCCCTTTCTCCAGACTGACCATTTGATTCAACCTACATGAGCAATGTGGTCTTACTAGCCACAATCCTGCCTCACTCTGCTCATGATCATGGCAGTTATGTGTTTTCAGTCATTTCATTACAGAGCAGTACTGAGTTTTTTAGCTTTAAGCAGCTCAAACTTCTTTTTTTCCTGTTATGTTTTGTTTAGTTTTTACTCCTTGACTTCCTGGCTATCCTTGGGGACACACAGTTCCCAATTCCATTTCCCACAGACATTTTACTCTGGAATGTCTAATAATGTGTTTGTTTCAACAGCAGGAAATACACACGCACACACACACACACACACACATATATATACATACATATATATATGTATACTATATGTAATCCTAATTAGGAGATATATATATATATATATATATATATATATATATATATATATATATATGAGAGAGAGAGAGAGAGAGAGAGAGAGAATTAGGATAGATAGATAGATAATGTCCAAAATAGAGATTCTGTTCTCTGCCCCTCTGTCACTGTGAAAGACAAAAAGCTAGCCAGCTGGGAACTGCGGGATTGACTACATTTCCACAGAAATGTTCAGGTGTCTTCTCTCTCCCTACCTCAACAAGATTGAGCACCTAGAATAAGACACGGCAACTTCAGTTAGCACTCCGCTTGCTGAGGAAGTAAATTTACCTGGAAACCTCATTCGGTAAGGTAAAGGAGACACCAGAGCAGCTGGAAAGAAATTACTCAAGTGCTAAGTCAGAAAAGAAACTCATAAACGCACCGCCAGCCTTCTCAAAGCCCAGAGCACACTGTCCAGTCGAAGCCCAGCTGACATCTCAGCTGTTCACTGCTCAGTGGAAGATGAACTTCAAGATGATCAAGAGAAAGAGACTCACTGCAGAAACCCTGTGAATCCAGCAGCCTCTCTTTGGTCCGCGGCTCCATGGCTCGACACCCTCTTCCCTTCCCTCCCCAAGTCCAAACCCCAAACTTTCACAGCTGGAATGAGTCAAAGGGCCCTAGCATCCTTTGTAAAAGCCCTTCAAGAGACAAAGGCTGGCAGGATAAAGAGGTAAAAGTAATTTGGGAGATTTTAGTTCACTCATGGGGAAATCCTAGAGATGTACCTTCGGGTCCTCTGGGCCTACAAGTACCCTAGAGTGGCTACATCTTCACTGAAGGTCCTCTGGCAATGACATGGATTGAAGAGGATATTTAAAGGGCTTCTTGAGTCAAAACAACATTAAGTACTAAAAATGAACTCAACAAATACTAATTGAAGAAACTGAGGAACCCTGTAGTTCTAGGATAGCCTGTGGGCCAGTGGCATCCCTACAACAGGTAATTCTCCTGTTACCCAGGCTGGAGAAAACTAGGCAGCTCAAATGCCTGAGCATGCAAGTTCTGAATAGAAGTGGAAGAATCCCTAACCACATGGAGAATTTCTCTGTAAATTCTGAGAGTGCAAATGAAACCAGCTTTTGAAAATGTGAGGTTTCCCCCACTGTTAGCAAGAAAGGTGAAATTATTTTCTCTATTCTCAAGACAAACCCATAGAAGCTCAATGTTGGAATTATAAATCAGTACCACAAAGCTGCTGACAGTTTTGGCTTTAAGAGTGGTAAAATGCTTCAGTGCAGCACAATACCCAGCAGCACAACGTAAGGAATGACAGGTTTGTTTAGGCTCATTCTCATCAGGCATGAGTCAGTTGGCTCCAAGACAGGAAGGGGTTGTTGGGAGGCTCCAGCAGAGAAAAACTGCTCCCATCATGGCGGCCATAGAGCAGAGAGAAAAGTGAGGAGCCAGGAGAACACAGAGTCTTCCAGGCTCTTCCTTCAGTCACCTCCCCTCTTCTGCCCAGACTTTGCCTGCTCACAGCAGGTCAGCCCCATCACCGCCTCATGATCATCACCTCATGTGATCACATGAGCCTTGGGAACTTTCTCCATCCAAGATACAGTGTGAAAAGGAAAGCAGGAATTTGGGCACTAAATACAGATTAGGGGAAAAAAAAAAAAACCAGACTAGGATCCACCTATGCACTTCCACATCAGTAAACACACTAGTACAGATTTAACCACTGTTTTTTTAGCTTTAAAAAAATTCTTATTTTTGTTGTTTTACCTCTCAAGTTCCTTATGAATCGAGCACTGCCAATAAAAGGCTGGACTCAATGAAAAGTGGAACCTTCTAAAACAAAGGAAAATGTTTTCATTTTGTAAAATATTAGCAATGGGACAAATGTTGTAAGGGAGTAACATGTTGCCCATTCAATCCAAAACTAAGTGCTTATTTGCCACAGATGGTTTAACAAGTTCTAGGTATTTGACTGTAAGATTAGGAAACATGATTATAAGGTATTCCTAAAATGTACCAATAAACTCTATTTTTTAAAAGATGAAAAGAAATCATCTCTGAAACTTCTTCCAGTCCTAACATATATTACAAATTCTTTTACGATGAATTATCTTTATGGCAAGTGCACTTCAAGGTACAGAACTCAATAACTACCCTCTAGTCCCACCGTCATACACTCTGACTCCTGTTCCTACTGCTCTTTCCACTAAGTAATCTTCCATACCACCAGTAAACTGAATCCCAAGACACCAGAGACTGCTGGCCTTGGCTATCAAAAGCCCTTCTTGGTTTCACAGATAATGGGCACAAATGGCCCAATACTTGGTGGGCATGCTTTCACATATTCCATAAGATGATTGGCTTATTATTGGTACCACATTAGACTGAGGCCATCACTGGCTTCTAAAATCTAACATAAAGGGCATCACAGAGTTGGATAAACTTCTAAAGCACTTGCTATTACCCAAATGCTGATGTTTTCAACTTAGCCTCCATGGAGATGATATTAAGAAGAAACACTGCTGAATGGGTAATTAGTGTTCTTCTAATAGCTTAAGGCATCAAGTTTACCCATCTTTGGTCCCTTCTATCATGTGAGAGTGTAGCAACAATGCATAGTCTACAAGCAGAGAGAATTCTTAGCAGACACCAAACATGTCGCCTGACGTTAGGGGTCCCAACTTCCAAAACTTTGAAAAATAAATTTCCATTATTTATTAATTATTTGGTCAAAAGTATTTTATAATAGCAGCAGGATTAGACTAGAACAACACTATATCCTAGTATTTAGAATGATTGAGTTTGAGTAATAACTTCACTATTAATCCAACGATCAAACTTAATGGATACATTTATTTGGCTGAGTTGACTCCATTCTATGGGTATGAGAAAAAGAATTTTTTCATCATTGTCATATCCCTATTTTTGGACTGGGAGAGCCAGCATAAAATGTGTCACCTTTATACAAAGAAATGTAGCATTTTAGAGGTGTTTTCAAGGTTATATATAAATCTTCAATTCTGGTACTATTTTTCAAATAGCAATGGCTAGACAGAGATTCTAAGATGTTGCTTCACAGCTTTTGAAGCCACTGCAAAAGCGTTCCAACTCCCTACAGCCATGTATTTTACCCACACATAGAATTTTCCATGAAGCTTGAGGTTACTTGGGTCAAGTTTATATGGTATTTGATCCAGCACCTGATAATATAGCTTTTGTGTTGTACGAGCACAGTAGGACACAGTGCTATCTTTTAACTGAGACATAAAAATGACCTACTTGTATTCATTGTCAAGTTTTCATATCATTACAGCCAAAAAATGTAAACCACTTCCAACCTGCCTGCTTCTATTAATACACAGTCTGAACTTTGATGTAAATGTCAGACATGCTCATTGTAGGCTTCTGGTCAAATTTGCATGGAAATAATTAAAGTCTGAGTTCCTGAATTCCCTCTGTAAGTTCAAACAGTTAGGATATATTTTTATTATTGTACTAAACTATTGCTTCCTACTTCTCTGAGTTATTCAAATGCTGTAATTCTGCCATTCACTGGACACTGAGGGATACAATGAATACAGAGAAGGGTATGAATGGAGGATAACTCAAAGCCAGTGCTGTCATTGTAGATTATGCTGGCCCACACTCCTCCCGCCCTCGTGACATAGCCCTCTGCAACAACTGGCTCACTCCACGTGACATTTAATGGCCTTCAGTCAATTCCTCTAGCTTCATTGGTTAGACATGCACTATCAAACAAAGCCACACTAGCTACATGTGGCTACTAAGCTCTTGAAATGAGTCTAAACTGAGATATTCTACACATACAAAATGGCTCACTTCAATAGGAAAAGGAAATTTGAAGACAATATAAAGAAAGAATTTAAAATATCTCAATAGTTTTTCTACTGGTGATATTTCTACTGATGACACAAATTATTTTACTTATATTTGTTTAAATAAAATGTATACTGAAAAATTAACTGTTATATGTGTGACTCACATTATATTGCTATTGGAAAATGTAGAGTTGGAAATTTTAGGCTTTTTCTGATTCAACTTCACTAAGTGTTCTCCAATTAGAAATAAAATGAGTGTTCCAATCTTAACCTTTCTGTTTCTTAATATAACTCGTTTTATCCTTTTGTCTTGTTTGTGCAGTGTATTGGCTCCATTGTCATATTTATCTTCCAAATCACTGATGCTTTCCTCAATGGATCAAATCTGTTGTTATTCTACCCATCCCACTAGATATTTTATGTTAGCTCTGACATTTCAAATATGGTTTTATTTGTTGAATTTCCATACAAGATTTCACCTGAGTTAGAAGAATGTTGAAAGCCCTTACAGAATTTCTACTGATGCTGAACACTTGTACACTCTGTGATCAGAAATCCCACTCCTAAGTATACCGAATATAAATAGATAATAATAGCCCCAAACTGGAAATTATGCAACTACCCAAAAGTCATAGAGCAGTCTAGTTGCTGGTAACATGGTGCATTCTAGTTGTGTTTACTTACTGTACTCCACAAGGAAATCATGTATGTTTATAATTTTCATACTTTTCTGCATTTATGGTTTCTAAACAATATTATATACTCAAAATAATCAGTCAGGGATTTTCAAAATATATTTGGAAGTTAAAATTTTTTTTGCTTTCATTTTGATTTTTTAATTTCAAATATATTTCTGTTTTTAGAATTTCACTTTGGCTCTTTTTCAAATGCTGCCTCATCATTTTTAATTGCTTTTCATTTCTACTTCATACTTTCAATCCTAAATATTTAGGGACACAATGTGTGCATTCTGACTCTGATCATTCTTACACTGAACTTCTTGGGAAATCTGGTTCTGCCATTCCTTGTTTCCAGCGACGGCTTGTTTACTCTGTGTCACTGGTAACTTGTTGTTGTGAATGTACACATGGCTGATTTTTATCTCCGGCAATCTTAAAGAGCCCCACCTGTGAGTATAAACTTCCAAAGAGAAATCTACCCTCATTCTGCCAGACACTCTAAGAAACGCTGGACTCATCTTAATTTAACTACTGGAGGTTTCCCCAACAGCAAGATCATGCAGATGTAAGCCCCAAACAAACCTTCCTAAGATCAGAATGCCTACAAGAATCTCTTGTGAATTCTGTAGACCCAGCCAAGGCTGGGACAGACGATTCTGCATGGCATCTTTCTTGATTAGATGGAGTTTTCTAGTCCACCTTTTCACCGACGGTGCACCTGTTCTACCCATCTTGTAGTATCAAAGTCCCTGCCTCCCATTCTATGGTGCTCCCTATTTAGCACTTGTGCAGCAGGTGAAAACCCAGGCTTCTGGGCTGTGATGTGCAGACACCCACCAAGCAGCCCATAGCTTAGCTGTTTACTGATCATCCAGGTGTCCACCCTTTTCAGTATTAGCTGTCTTGGGTTCATGTTCTATTTTCCAAGCTATCTGCTCATTTCAAAAGTTTTTTGTATGACATCTAGCATTTCTGCATGTATGTACTGGAAGAGTTTCTTAGTATCCTGTTTGTCATCACACCAGAGGCTGATGGCTTGCCAGGCCTCTCTATCTACTGCTGAAACAACAGTAAAAAACACACTAGTAACTTCAAGGCTTTAGAAAGACTCCTCTCTGTTATCTCCCAGCTTAACCACACCTGAATTTTCTAGAACTGAAGAGAAAACACTTCAAGCAAGTTGGGGTAAGCAGAGGTATCAGCCAGTCCATTTTCACAATGTGCTACCACCTATCACTGCTACTAAGGACCAATGAACTTGTTAAAAGTCACCCAACAAAGACAGCTTGGTACCTTCTTTATTCTTAAGGACAAAACAATCCAGAAATCAATCTTTATATACCAAATATTCATCAGGAATGTGCTCTTTACTAGGTATAAAGTACTAGGCATATAAAAGTAATTATAATATGAACTGGCTCTCAAAGAATATAGCAAGAATGCATTACAATTGTTTTCTAAAAAAAAAATCTGCAAACTGATTGACAAACAGATTGCCTGGAACACTATATTAAGAGACTGAGACAAGTCTAACTTCAGTAAATACATAAAGGTGATCTGCAAAAATTGGGAGTTACACTGTGCCACAGCCAACAGCTTCCCATTCCCCTAGATTATAGTCTAACCTCTTCTACCGCTGCTAACTAGACCCTGAAGATGTGGCCCTGCCTGTCTTACCATCCCCTCTTGTTCACTCCACCCTAACCACACAGGCTTCCTTCTGTCCATTCTTACTTCAGCTCTTCTGCACAGACCCCTTTTCCTCACAGAATACTCTTCTTCCAGGTATCTACATGACCCACATTTCAACATATGGGTCTCAGTTCAAATGAGACACTTCTGAGCTTCTGATATCATTTAGCCTAGCATCTTCATTTTGCTTTCTTTGCAGTCCATATCACTACCCTAAATTATCTAGCTTTCTTTTTCCCCATTTACCATATCCATATTTTGCTCTATTCTATATTCTCACATAGAGTGAGTGCTCCTTTCAATTTATAAATGAATAAATAAATTACCAATGATATCTACTGAAAGGCAAAATAGGAGGGTGGCTCTGCTTGTAACATCAATTTATATCCTAGGAAAAAAAAGAAGACAAAGAGTGAAGCATTTTCAATTATATTTAATAAATGTCACTAGGTTCTGTAGTGACCAGAGAGAAACTAACAAATTCTACTGAGAGCAAACGTGAGTGGCTGGCAGAGAACTAGCCCAGAAAGGGTAGCTTACAAAAGGCCCTAGAGAATGAGCGGCGTTTGCTGACTGGATATAGTGGAGAAAAACATTCAGTCAAAAAAGAACTCAAGTAACCACAGCAGATGTGAGAATTCTTCTTCTTTTTCATTATCGTCTTGAATTTAGGAAATGCAAACTTTTCCTAGGATTCAGGTTTTGGTACCTTGGCCAAAGATAGCTAAACATCAGAGTTCTGTGCCCTCAGCCGATTGTGTGATTTTTAAGCAAGTCTTTTCACTCTCTGGGCCCTGAGGCTTATCATCTTTAAAAGCAGGATATGAGCCCAGGCTTTCTAAGATCCCCTCCAGCTAGAGAAATTTGTTAGGTACTCTCAGGTTTACGCCAGTGTGCACTAAATTGCCTGGGACCGAAACTGTGAAACGCATCAATTTCTTTCAGCGATTAAATTTCTTTTGCTGTTTCATTAATGTTTTTCAGTGATTAAGAGAGCATGTACAGAATTTCTGTGTTCCACCCTGTTGCTCACTTATGGCTAAATGCACAAGTCTGTTAGGAAATGCAGCTCTGAATTCTGGTAAATTCTAACACCTGGGCATACCAACTGCAGCCAGTCAGCCTTACCCAGAGGAGACAAGGAAGGAGAAGGCAACTCCGGAAGTGTGTTTTCCACACTACAGGGTTTATCAACACAGGATCTGAAGTCTATGTTCTCCCTGTCACGTCAGGCCCTTAGTTTTTATAATACTAATTGAACACAGGGGTTTGGAACTGAGGTGCAACCCCAGCCTTTTTTTTTTTTTTTTTTTAAGACAGGGTCTCACTAAGTTGCCCAGACTGGGCTCCAACTTGTGATCCTCCTGCTTCAGCCTCCCAAGTGCTAGCATTACAGACATACACCACAGCATGCAGCTAAGCTTTTGTTTAAATACTTGTTCCTGGGTCCAACTACCCCATTCCCTTCAGTCACTGAATGAGAATTTTCCAGGAATGAAGCCCAGAAATCCACATTGTTACTACAATTCACACTCTGGTAATTCTTTCCTGTGTATCTGCAACCACTTAGTTTTACACTCTACTGGGGAAAATACAAAATAATAAACACAGCACTGGTGGCTTCGTTATTTCCTTTCTTGCCCTAATAGTGGTAAGGGACTTGCCCAAATTCACAGTGTAGTCAGGCGGAGGAATTGGGAACCCCTGCTTCTGACTCCAGGGCTTGCCCTCTCAACTGCTATCTGGGCTACACCAGAATGTGGCGTTTCAAAGCTTCAGTGTCAGACCCGATGAGTTCAAATCCCAGCTGCGCCATTTATCATTTCTCTGACGTTGAGCAAGTCCTTTTGCATCCTTGTGCTTCAGTATCCCCATTTGCCTTCCTCCTGGGGGGCTTTCATGGTAAACACTAAGTTGACTGGAAGTATTAAAATGGGGGCCTGGAGTAGAGCAAGCATCAGCAAGTGTTGGCCCTTAGAAACCAGCTTCCCCCTCGCCAGGCTTCAGACGCCTCCGTGCGTGTCACTGGTCCCAGAGGAGATCTCTGGCAAGGATGAGAAGGCAGATTTGAAGAAAATCCATCGCCTGCACTGGCAAACAACCCACAGCATTCACTCTCCCAACAGCAGGCCAGTAATGTTGTCTTTAGAGAAAAAGAACACCGCATTATTTGAACCTGAATGTTCAAAGGGCATCAACCCTTTCGAGAACAGAACCCTCTCAGCCTGGCTGCTTCTGTAACTTTCGTGCCTCCTAATGGCTCTGTCTGTCATTATGAAGCTTTCAGTTCTGCGGCAATGAAGCACAAAGGGGTCCCATCCTTTAATCCTCAATACAGTTTGTCTTTATAGTTTGGCAGGTATGAGTTGGCCGCAGTAGTAACTCCTGAAACCTGTCTCTCATTATGCCAAGATCTGCAATGTGTTACTGCATCAAAGTGGGAGGGATAACAAATGCTTTCCAATGAGAAAAATGGCTCTTTGCAACTAGCTTTCCAAGTGCCCTCTTGACACAGAAGAACTTGTTTGACTAACATCAATCATCATTAGGAGCAAATGGCGGTATCTGTCTGGGTGACATCTTTGCCACGGGAGAAAGCTACATACTGAGAGTGTCAGCTGCTACCTGAAGACTGAAATATAGAAATGTAGCAAAGAACTTTTAGCTTCCATGATAAAAACTATTCCACAAGTCAAATTTCCACTAAACCATAAGCAGGTACTCAAAAGTATTAATTTCTTCTTTCTAAATAAAACTATTTTTAGAGTGGCACATAGAATTTTAAGTAAGTCACTTAAAGATATTCCGAGAACGTAAGAAAAGGCAAGTCAGTGGAAAAAGTGGCAGTGAATTTCTAGCCTTATTTAACACCAGAGACGTGGCTGTAAGTCTCTGCACCCATCCCAAAACTGCACCCAGGGGAGACAGGACATCTGAGGAGCATGAACCCCAGCAGATCCCAGCCCCACTGAACACATGACAAACTCAGTCCTCCTTTTGAAATATCAACAGACTAACCAACACTGAAATTCAGAAGGGCCCACATAGACAAGCAGCTCACACTTTGGGATGATTTGCTTTTTGCTGCACCAAACTGGAACCTTCTTCCCTACCAAATACAGTGAAGCTTTGACAGACACAGAAACCTTTGAAAAATGGTCCGATAAGAACCTAGTCTATTAATAAATCAATCAAGCTTGAGAACTTCTTAGAAACATCTCCATCCAGGAAATAAATGCTTGGATTTTGGTAAAAGCCAAGAGAGGTTGTGGGAAGCAGTTCATACCAAGAAAAAGAGCCTCCTCAAAACATCTTCCATAATCTCCATCATGAAGCCAGTCGATTTGGGCTGAGGTTCAGCTCCACAATGCAAGGTTCCCAGACTGGGAAGCTCTCTGAAGTTTGAGGGTAGTAACCACTTTGGAAGCCAAAGTCTTGAAGGAAAGAAGTCTTTCTAGGAGTCTGTTTTGGTAAACACTGACCTATAATTTGCAGAAACACCCAACCATTTTTAAGAACTAGCAATAAATCTAGGCCAAAGGAAAAAATTGAATCTATTCTACTTTTTAGCAAAAGTAACTGAGCAAAGTATCAACAATTTGTGCTAGATAAATTCATCAGAACTCATCAGATTCCCTATGCTCTAGAAGGAACTTGTCCTTGGAGATCCCCAGGACCAATAGTGCTAAAGTTTCACTCCACTCACCTACCCTCACCTTCTCCCACTACTCCTCACAGCTAACTAGTTTCTGCACATCTGAAATATCTGACTCTTCCTCTGATAGGACACAAGCTGCAGCAGTACGCCAAATTACCGCAAATATTACCAGGAATACAACTCAATTAGGAAAAAAATGGAGTCTCTTTTAGATGGATGGATATAGTTTTTTTTTTGAGAGAGAGAGAGGGTCTCGCTTTGTATTTCTGGCTGGCCCTGAGCTCAGCCTCAAACTCACATCACAGCAATCCTCCTGCCTCTGCCTCCCGAGTGTTGGGATTACAAGCGCGAGCCACCACGCCCAGCACCATGGTATGTGGTACTAATTGCTGCTGGGCGTGAGTCTCCAGGCCCAGTATTGTATGTGGTTAACCAGGGATCGAACCCGGGTCATTGCCCTTGCAAGACAGGTGCTGGAACCACTGAGCCAAATCCCTGGCCCCTATAAATATTTTAAAAGTTGATAGAATACAAGAAACTGAAGTTCACACGCTGAGCACATTTAACCAAGCTTTTATCCAGAGCAGATTCCCATTATAACCGCTTAGACAAATAGCAAAGAGCCTTGTTTCCTCCCAGAGTCTGCTCTTCAGACTCAGCTTTGAGGTGAACAAGCACCTTGTGCCCTTGGAACACCAAGCTATTCCGGCCTTAACCCCTCGGCCTGTGCAAGTCCCCAGGCCTAGAGGAAAGAAAATCTCTTTACTTTCATGCCTCAAAAGATCCCTGCTTGGAACGTAGGCCATGTGGCAGTAACCTTGTAATTGCCTCCTTTGCTCTTCTTAAAGGTCTCTATGGTCCATAGGCCAAAAATCACTAGTCTTGCTAAAATGCAATGTTTTCAATCAATTCAGCTGACTCAAACTGGCCTTCAAGAGCCCATAAATCCTGATCTTTTTATTCATGTGTAAAACAGATAAAACTGAAGGACTTGCTCAAGGTCATACAGCAAAAGAGAAAGTACAAGCAAAACCCACCAAGCAAGTACTTTTCAAGTATGTATTTGTCAGCACTCCCATTATTGGATATAATACCCAACACTTAGAACTTGGAAAAACAGCTTAATTTGATTCACTGCTCTAAGGATTCAGTCCATCATCAGCTGCCTACCATGCAGGAACATCGTGGAGCAAGAACAAGGCAAAACAAAGCAGTTTAGTCCATGATGTCAAAGAGGCAGAGGAGGGAACAGTGCCAGAGAGGAACCAGACATGACACTCAAGGTTATCACACCTCTGTGACACCTCAGACACACACACAGTGGCATTTTTACTCATCTGCTAGGGATTTTTTACTCAATGAAATTGATATATCAGATTAATGAACACAATCCACCCCTGGACAACTTCACACACAAATACTTGTCTTTAACCACTTAACCCTCCACCCCAAGCATCATTTGGATAGCGCCTTTGTTTACTTACTAATGATCCCAAGTAGAACTCTGGCACTACAACCAGCTGATTCTTGTATTGAATAAAGTTTTTGTAATTGATTGTGTTGGTACATTTTATATGTACGTCATGATGACAATCAACATTGAAAGTTTGTACCAGTGCATGACATGACTTATATCTCATTTTTTCCCATTACCTTTCCCATCCTATGACCCCTGCCCCCTATATACATACTTTGTTTCCCTTTTTTAACCATCATATTTTTTCTTTCCCTTCTTCACTTACCCTACCCCCTTGTTCCCTTTGAATATTTTCTAATTCATAATATCTATCATACATTTTAGAAATCATTTATGCCATCAATTTCTCATTCCAGTGAAAAGACACGGTATTTACAAAATTGTGACTTATTTATTTCACTTATGAGTATGGCCTCAAGGTACATCCATTTGAGTATAAATGACTCATTTTTCATTCTTTATGGCAGAGTAATACTCCATTTTTTTTTTTTTTTTCCTGAGACAGGGTCTCACTTTGTGGTTCAGGCTGGCCCTGAGCTCAGCCTCAAACTCACATCACAGCAATCCTCCTGCCTCTGCCTCCCGAGTGCTGGGATTACAGGTGTGAGTCACCACGCCCGGCACTGTGGTATGTGGTATGGGTTGCTGCTGGGCATGAGTCTCCATGCCCAGAATGGTATGTGGTTACCAGGGATCGAACCCGGGCCCTTACGCTTGCAAGACAGGCACCAGAACCACGGAGCTAATTCCCCGGCCCAAAAACACATCTTCTTTATCCAGTCTCCTGTTGATGAACATGTGAACTGTTTCCAATATTTAGTAATCACAAACTGAGCTGCTATAAACATCGGCACACATATGTCACTGTTAGATGAATCTGTTAACTCTTTCACGTATATACCTACCAGGGAAATAGCATGGTCAAATGGGACCTCTAATCCTAATTGTTTGAAGAATTTCCACACTGGATGTACCAATCTACATTCCACGCTGGTTGTACCAATCTACATTCCCACCAACTGTGGAGAAGGGTTCCTTTCTCTTCAAAACCCTGCCAGCATTGCTGTTGGTTTACTTCATGAGATCAGCCATTCTTTATGGACTAAGATCATGTCCCAGAATTCCAGCTCCCTGCCCACCATATTGAAGGGTCAAGAGTCCACTAGGAGAGGGAGCAAATTCTGTGAACTACACCATCAGTGAGTTTCTAGGTACAGTGTCACCTACAGGACGCTGGACTCACTTTGGGGAAAAGGAAGCTGTATTTTCAAGCCTGCAGTTCTATGAGCAGAACGTAGGCAGCCAGAAGCCACATGGATGGATATACAGTAGACCATGGCTCTTGCCCTGTCTAGAACACAGATTTGTGTGCTTCTGTCCATATCATCCACAGGAGTCAGCAGGTCCATGCCTTGGAGAGCTTGCCAGTAGTGGATTTTTTTTTTTTTTTTTTTTTTTTTTTTTTTTTTTTTTTTTTTTTTTTTTTTGCTATTGTTGTTGGGGTTTTTTTGTTTTTTCTGCCCTTTTCTTTCTGTTTTATTCATTTTTTTCTTTTTTTCTACTTTCTTGCCTTTCTTTTATTCTTTACTCCTCTGCTCTGTTGTTGCTGAGTCTGCCCGTATTCTCCTTTAGCTTCTTCATCTTCTTCCCTCCAGTCAGTATCAGTTCCCAGAAGTTAATGCATCTCAGTCTACCTTGCCCTCTCTTTTGTGCTTATTGAAGAGTGATTTCTAGAGGTCCTACTGTTGTTATTCTGTTGTTTTGTATTTGTACCTTCTATCTCTTTTTTCCTCTACTCTCCATCAGTCCCCGGAGGGTTTATGTGATCTTTGTATATCCTCTAACCCTATTTTTACTCTCTTCCTCTCCTTTTATCTCTCTACCACCCTACACCCTGGTGACCCTTTTAGTTCCACAGGATGATCCCTGCATGTTGTAAACATATTTGCAGTTAGTTCTAAATATGGGCATATGGTCAGAGGTCTGGCTCATGAGTTTGGAGGTGTCAGAGAAGTGATTGGCAGTTTGTGATTTCTTGTGCTGTGTCTGATACTGCTGATGATGCTCAGTGCTTTTCAACTGAAGTGATCCGATTGTTCTATTTAAGTGCCTTCCATGCTCCTGTGCCAGAACTGAGACTGTTTAGGGGCCACTGCAGACTCAAGGATGACAAACCAGGAAGTAGCCATTCCCCAAGGGTTCCAAATATTAGGAAGAAAGAGTCTTCCAACAAATATTGCCAGAGAGCAATCCAGGAATAAAGCCAAAACATCAGCAATGAAAAAGATTCAGAAATGAGAAAAAAAATTCAAAAACCCAGATATAAAGACCATCACCACAGGATAATCTAGGGGAAAGAGAAGTAGAGCAAATTGAAGCTCAATCACTAGAACTCTCTGAATCAGTAACAAAAGAGGATCTAGTAAAATAAAAATCAGAAATAATTTCTGAGATAAAATCAGAGATGCTATCCATAATAAAAGATATGATTAATAGCACTAAAGAAAAGATTGGGAATATAATATAATCTCAGATTATGAAAGTAATGGAATCTGTTAAACAGCTTCAAACAGATTTCCAGGAGATTAAAAATTCCAATGAAAGTTTGAAAAACAAGATGGACAAGTGTGAGGGCAAACTATCAGACCTAGAAGATAGGACTACAGCCAGTGAACAGGAAAAGAATAATTTATGGAAAATGGAAAAGTACCATGAGAAATAAATCTAGCAGCTCCTAGATGATACAAAAAATAATAATATAAAACTGATTGGAGTTAGTGAGGAAGCAGGGGACACGGTAAAAAAATTTTTTAAATTAAAAAAAACTGTTTACAGATATAATGGCAGAAAACTTCACAGGAAAAGGAGAAGAATCTGGCATACAGGTAAGTGAGGCATATAGGACTCCAAGTGGCCATGATATAAAAAAATCTACACCTTGGCATATAATTATCAAGACTCCAGATATCCCACAGAAGAACTAAATACTAAAAGCAGTCAGGAAAGAAACAAACCACATACAAAGGAAAGCCCATCAGAATCACAGCAGACTTTTCAATACAAAAACTCAAGTCAAGGAAAGCCTTGAGTAAAGTATTTCAAACCTTTAAGGAAAATGACTTCCAACCAAGACTGATCTATCCTGCAAAACTATCTTTCAAAATCAACAGGGAAATTAGGTACTTCCATGACAAAGAATACCTGAAAATCTTCACAAATGCAAAATCTGTACTCCAAAATATTCTAAAGAATATTTTAAAAAAACATGTTTGTCACAAAATCCTATGAGACTCAGCAGAGTGAAACCATTGGGTAAAGCAAGAAACTGAATGGAAAGGGATAAAACCAAAGAAAAAAAGAACCAAGAATAGGAAAACATCATGACAGGACTAAATCAGCGCATATAAGTTATAACCATTAATGCCAATGCCCTCAACACACCAATTAAAAGACATAAACTGGTAGAATGAATAAATTTGATAAAATTGTTGTTTTTATTCATCCTGCTCTTTTATCTTATAAAAACTAACCAAAAAATGCAATTGTTGATCAAACTGTATTTAAGTAATGAGATTGCACTGGTCAGTACAATGGTTAAACTGTATCTAATTTCTGAATTAAGATAATAGCAAGGTCATAATTCTCTCAACTGTAATATAGCTATAACTAAAAAATGCAAAAATTTCTTTCCTGAAGCCTCAATAGTTCTAGTATTTTTTAAAAGTCCAAATGAAAGTCTCTTATGAGACTCAAGTCAAACTCTTAGCTATGAACGCTGTACAAAAAAAATTTTAAAGGTACATAATAGGAACAATGATAAATTGATGCACACGGTAAATACTCTCATTCCAAAAGAAAGGAATAAGGGGATAGAAAATAATAGGATCAAACACAGACTAAAATTCAGCAGGGTAAGTATTAAGTCCTATAATTCCATGTCCAGCATATGAGGCACATCCTGGTAAAAATGTGAGTTCCCAAAAGCTTGTGCAGCCCCATCCCTATGGCCTTGCCATTTTTGACCACACTGTCTCTCTTTTGGTGGAGCTACATTCACAGTTACAGCTTTCCTCTGTACACATTTCACTTTCTCAGAATTTCCAGCTTCCTGGGTTTTCCGCTGCACCTCTGTCCCACAGTTTCATGCACTGCCCTCACAGGGGCTGTTGGCTAGGCTGCTGGGCCATCCTCTGAAATCTGAATAGAAGGCTCCCTGACTCCACAACTCTCAAATTCTGCATATCAGTAAAAATCAGCAACACACAGATGATACCAATTGGAACAGTAGCCAGGGCTCCCTTGAACCACAGACCTCTGGATGGTTGAACAAATTAAAACAAATTCCACAGGTACCTGGATGGTTGAACAGATTAAAACAAATTCCAGGAAACCAAGGCCCTTGGAGGTCCTTTTTGAAGCTGTCCTTTCTCAAATTAAAGATTACTTATATTTTAGAGCCAGTGATCGGTGGGGTCTTGCTGATTTTAAGACTCTCAAGACATCTTTTTTACCATCCCTGTACAAAGTACTTAAGTCTTTCCAAGGGCACTAATCTCTTCACTAACCTCATCTTTCAGCCCCAACTTTACATATAGTTTCTTCTAAGCTAAAATACAAGTTCCTCGATTTTTTTCTCCTCTGCCTTTTGTCCCTAATTCTCACTACAAATCTGGATATGTCAGCCATAATAGCCAACTTGAGCTCCTTTGAAGCTTCATCTCCCAGACCAATTCATTTATTGCTCTCACTCTCAGGCTCCTGCACAGTCTAACTATGGGCAAAACGTACACAGATTTCTGTCAGAGTGTAGCACACACAGCCTCTAGTCCAACTGCCAGTGGTTTTCTTGTTTCCAACTGAATCTTCGAGAGCCTCGCCTCCACCCCCTATGTTCCTATCAACTTTCTAGTCTTTTGAGCTCTAACCAGAATCACCTATTGGGCTCTACTTATAAAATTCTAGGGCATCTCTAACACACATCTGTATTATCTTTCCAAACTCCTCCCACAACTGAGCTCCAAAGGCTTCTAAATCATACTGTCAGGTATAATCACAGCAATGACTACTTTTCTGGTACCAACTTTCTATATGACTCACCCATGCCATGGCTGAACACAGTGCCCAATACTCACAATGTAAGGAAGGAAAGGTTGAACTTAGTTCATGGTTTGAGAGATTCAGTCCATACATAGCCAGCTCCCAGGCAGAAACATTATGGTGGAAAGGCTTAGTGAAGAAAAGCTACATAGTTCCTGAAGTCAGGAAGCACAGCACAGAACAGTACCAGAGAGAAATGGACAAGGGCTTAAATATAGTGCCCAAGGTCAAACCTCCAGGACCTACCCTGACACACCCAGAGGGATGCTTGAATAATCTGTTAAGACCTTTCTTAATCCAGTGAAATTGAAGGATTAACAGTCACAGCACGGACCCTCCCAGTGCTCCAGGATCCTTTTTCCAGTGACTGTCAGTGTTACTGCCAACCTCACACCTCCTTCAGAGTACTATCCTTGGATAAAAGAACCACCTTCCCTAAGAAAGTGCAAAGAAAAAGTCCCTAACTTAGATTTGGCTATCTGTAGCCCGTGATTGAAGCAGGGATACAAATTCCTTCCTTCCTTTCCTCAAGGCAGAATAGGGTTTGATGTGACTGATGCTTTAGAGCATCTCATAGAATCAGGCTGAGGCGAGACTGCACCTGAAACCGTGTCTTTTTCCCTGAGAAGTTTTTTTAATAAGTCACTTGCATAGAATTCCTGTCTTTTTTAGGAAACCTAACCCAGCTCTATGAGTATTCTAAACTGGCACTTAGTTCAGACCCCAGATATTCAGTGGCCTCAGTGGCCATCTAACTCTAATGTGTGTGTGTGTGTGTGTGTGTGTGTGTGTGTGTGTGTGTGTGTGTGTAAATGAGAATCGAACTCAGGACCTTACACTTGCAAGGCAAGCACAGAAACCATTGAGCTAAACCCCCAGCCCTAACCCTCAATTATGAATCCAGTCATTAAGTTAAGAATAGCCCTTTTCTCTCTTCTAACATGTAGGTCCACCCATCCCCTGGGAGTAGCACCTAATCCTTCCCTACCCTTGGCTCTCACCAAACGTATAAAGAGCTAAAAATATTATGAAGTCTGTGAATGATCATACTGTGATAAGCAATAAAACATTCCCTAAAATTTTCACCCTTCTAGTTCTCCTAGGGAACAGAGAAACATTCCCATTCTGTTCATTTGCTTCTGACAATGTAAAATCATTTAAGTAGGGCATGGGGGAGTCACACCCGACAAGCCACACATCACTTCTGAAATCACTCTGCCCTATGTCCTCAGAGGAATCACTGTTCTTATTCTGTATTTTAACTGAACTGATGTTCTTCTCTGGAGGCCAAATTTGGGATCGATGGCATGTCATGTCAAGGAATTATGGTTTAACTATGGCTTATTTACATAATACAGTGGCCTAGAAAAATGGGTTTGGACAGGTTTCTCTCCTGACAGAGTTATATTATTGACAAAATATCTGAGGACTTTATAACCAGGATTGTAACAATATTGATTCTTTTAGAGCACCTAACATGTGTCAGACACCAGATTTACATAACTCTTAGCTTTCATATTAGGTACAGAACGAAAGATTAGAAAATTTAAATAATTTGACCAAAGTTAATAACAAACATATAGTAGAAACAGGACTAGAATTCAGGTGTTGCTAAATCACAGAGCACATGATTGGGCCACATCACTGCCTGTCCTTCCAATTACTCACCTTAAGCCACTGCTACTCCTGTTCTAACCATATCCTCCTGCAAGAATTTTGAAAGCATGCCATAATCTCAGACCTTGAAAGAGAAAAGCAATACAAAGGAATCTGGTGTGTATAGAGTTAAGGATCCAAAGGGTCTTTGACAGGAATATGGAGCAAACACATTCTTCCTTAGTTCTTCTATAGGTATTGCTATAAACTGTGGACATTATATAAAGACACATATAATATGACTCTGAGTGGTGAAAATATAAAATTAAGCAGATTAAGTTCTTCAAGAGCCAAGGAACAACATAGCAATAAGCTCTTAGAAACAAAGAAAGCAAAGCCATAAAAACTTCTTTTAGTTAATCACAAAATCAGGAAAGGGGCAGTCCAGCCCTTTTATATAGAAAATATTTAGATAATAACCCAATGTGGCAATCTTGGTAGAATACTAACTTGACTGGCCTCGGAATCCACTCAAGGAACTGATGGAGCATCAACTCTGGACACGTCTTGGTGAATCACAAAGGCATGGTCTTACAGCCCCCATCAAATCCACTGCCCCTTTATTCCCTGGTGTTTTTCCCCTACTGTTCCTGGTAGCCTTGAACTAAGCACTATTTGTCCACAGTGCCCTTTCACTACAATGTTCCTTGAAGCCAGCCAATCATGGACTGAGTCCCCAGAAAGCATGAACCAAATTAAACACTTCCTTTAAGTTGTAGGTGTCCACTGTTGTATCCCAGGAACAAGAAAAGCAGACTGATCCAGCCACAACTTCAACCAGCCAAAGCTAAACAAAAAAAGTTGTGATCATAATCCCTTCCACACAAAGGCATAGTGGGAATCTGAAGTATACTGAAGTTCCTAACACCCCCAGAGTAGTTCAAAGAGGGCTGAGGTAGGAGGCTGAACTTCCATCTCTGTCAACACCAATACTGTATCTAACAAGGTTAGAAGAATGTCGGGATTTCCTCACCTCTTGGCCATATTGCTCATGTAGGCCTCATCCCAGCGATGTCAGTGGATGTCACCTGGGGAGCAGTAAGGAGGTACCTATCGCCCTCACACCCACAGTTCCATCAGCCCCAAGGAGCAATTGAGAACATTCTTGAAATAAAGGAAAACTACAAAGAGTTAAGAGTGATGGCAAATGAAGAAAAAACTGGTAGTAGATGAAAACAGAAATTTTATAATTAAAACATATCCTAACTGAAATTAATTTTAAAAACAACTTCATGAATGGGCTCTACAGCATAATGGGGAGGAAAGAAGAAAGTAATTCTAAGGATAGGACAATAGAAATTACCCACACTAAACAAATATTAATTAAATTGAAAGGAAAATGAATGTGATAGCCTTAAAGAGCAGAGAAACTTATAACAAAAGATCTACAATTTAGAAGAGTGTTGAAGGAGTACAGAAAATAAGAATGTTCTAACGCTGGTAAGAGACAAAATGAAGACTTTTAGAGACCACCAAACAATTAAACCCAAAGAAGTTCACAAGACAATCAGTCACATCAAGGACAAACAGAAAACCTACAGAGCAGCCAGAAAAGAATGGTACATTACATACAGGGCAAGAAACAATTTGCACGACTGGATTTCTCAAAAGAAATCACAAAGGCTCAAAGGAACTAGTACAACATTGCTCAAGTGCTGAAACAGCTATCAATTAGAAATCTGTATCTAGAGAAAATATCCTTCGGAGAGGATGTCCTCAGGAGGCGGAAGCCTAAGAATTTGTTAACAGCAGACCTGAAAGAATAGATAAAGAAGTTCTCCAAACAGAGAGGAAAATATTAAGAAAGGAATCCTGGAACATTAAGAAGGAAGAAAGAATAGAGAGCAAAATTTTGGGGAAGTGCAAGGGCTTTGCTTCTCAAGCTTTTTCAATTTATCTGGTGATTAAAATAGAAATCATTACACTGTGCAATACAATTTCTAACACGTGCAGAGAAAATATCTAGACAATCGTATTATCAAAAGGGAAAGGAAGGTAAGCTTCTGCACTTCTCTGGAACTCATAAAATGACACCACCAGTAGACTGATAAATTATGTATGTCCATAAAAAGCTACATCAAAGGAGGTACTCTAAATCATTACATAGATCAAAATGGAATTCCATAAAATGTTCAAACAACCCACAGGAAAGTAAAAAAAAAAAAAAGGGCAAAGGAGAAATTAAAGGGGGATATAAGCATCTCCACTTCTCATGCCAGGGTCTAGAGCTAACGAGATTCCAGCCTTTTCCCAGGGAAGCACAGCTCACAGGATGCTCTTGGGGCATGGTAGGGGCTGGAGCAGGGAAGCAGTGTACTGGTGTCCGTGGAAGGTTCTTCTCAAAGGCAAACTAGCTGGTCTGTCAATGTGCCCAAAGGGCTCCCTGCTGGGGCTCAGGGCTTGGCTAACTTCGGTACTGTGAGTGCTCCCTGGATGGTACATTTCCATCCTGACTGCAAAAGACCTATTAATGTGCTGTGTGTACTGCTCAGTAAAATGATACTTAGGCAGCAGTGACAAAGATCTGATGTAGCTGAGGCCAGGAGAAGCAAGTGCCCCCCAAACTCAAAGGATTTGGGTTCAAAATCAGTCAGTTTTGATAAGTTTTCCTTACCAGATAGGAGGTCCTATTTTAAACAGGTATTTTCAATGTAGAGATTCCTCAGAAAACTAGAACTAGAGGTCCCATTTAACCCAGAAACCTCCCTTTTCAGTATCTTCCTGAAAGTATTAAAAATATCACAAAACAGTGATGTGCACACTCATCTTCATAGCAGCAGCTAAATCTTGGAAACACCCCAAATTCCCATCAACTGATGAATGGATGAAGAAGATATTTTTTATATAATGGAGTACTATTCATCCATGAAGAAGGATACACTTGAGAGATGTAAGGCCAAATGCAGTCATCTGGAGACCATATTCTGAAATGAAATAAGTCGAACATATGTGTGTAAATGATGCATTCTCTGGTGTAAAAACTGAAAGTATAAAAAAGGACCAAAATGCATAATATATAAGGTGAAAGAGGAACAAAGAGCTCGAATGGGAAAAGGGAAGGTGGAAAGGAGGAAAGGAAAAAGGGGAAAATGAGAAAAGAAAGATTAAATAGCAACAGAGTTCTGTAAATAAGGAGGAAGAGAAGAGATAAAGAAAGAGCAGGGCAATGGGAAAAAATAAGAATTAAGATATATCATGTGCAGGTACAAGTTCCATACGATGAACGTGATCACTATGTACATCTATATTGTACCAATAAACTTAAAAATTAAAAGAAGAAATATTAAAACAAAAATGAATGCTGAGTACTGAAATGAATGAGCCTCCTTCAATTTCTTTCCATTTTTCTTTATTAGTACACGTTTGCAGTACATGCATTTTACAGTCATCTTAGAGAGTGGGTACATGTACATAATACAGCTTGGTTCTTTTTAATCCCTTTCCCATCAGCAACTTTCCCTTCAAATTCCCTTCCCTCTTTTCATTATTGTTGATATTATTAAATTTAGTTCATACTTACGCACATAATACTTACATTCACTGAGATTATTAGCAGTACTGAATCCTACAGGAACCCTCACGTCTTTCTCATATTAAATTCCTGTATACAGTACACTGGCCCTGCACTATTGACCCTGAACTTTGCATCTCTTGAGGAATGTTTCTGAAAATTTTCTTTTATAATTTTATGCTTTAAAAAAACAACAACAACAAAAATACTTTGGGTAGAGTATTTGGATATTATATGCCATTCATTATTTCAAATGCAATTTTAACCAGGTCATCATAAAAGCATTTTAATACACCCAATAATGGCACTGGTAATCTAAAATATTAGAATCTACACTAAGAAAAAGTGGGCTTCATTGTCTAGTTCCAACTAAGTGCAGTCCACAAGATAAACTCTCAGGTCTCGCCTTCCAACCCCCCCCCTTGCTTCCTTCTGTCTGCCTTTTCTCTCACCTTTCACTCCCCACACTGCCAAGGCAGGGCTGTGCGGAGCGAAAATCAGTGCTGACCAAAAAAATGTGACTACGTCTTCTCCCTCCACAAATCCAGAAATATAAAGCTTTTTACAAAAGTAGTTGTTTTTCCCAGAAAAATCTATGCTTGTTTTGTTTTTGTTGTTGTTGTTTGCCCTTTCTTTAACCAACTCTCTCAACAGACTTGTTTCTATTGAGTTCTTATCTGTATCCCAGATTTCTGAAAGATATACTTACAGACAATACCAGGTAGATTCCCTAAATTTTTTGAAATAACCTTCCAGTCACCAAAAGGCTAATCACTAGGGGAAATCTTTCCTCCCACATCTGACTTCTCAAAAGTAGAACTAGCAATCTTCTGGGAAGATGGAGGAATGGTAAGCAGCAAAGAAAGAATCTCTTTGCAATTTACTATTCCCATAACAGAATACAGCAGCTCAAAGAAAAAAAGAAAAGAGGGAAGTAGGTCCCCAAGGCCCATAAAGGATGTGAGATAAGAAGAGAAGTCTATAGACAGAACAAAGAGAAAAACATTAGGAAAAAGGATGGACCTTTCTCCCAAGCTGGGACTCATGGCAGGGGAGGGGCTGCTGAACCTGTGGATGATTTGTGACTTCTGATGGCCCACAGGGCCCCAAGGAGAAAAGGGCTAGTGGAGCAGATCAGCAGTCACACTTGCTGATGGAAGACAGAGGATTGGCACCAGTCAAGTAAGGAAGCTCCACTCACTGCCCCAAACACCGAGGTTCTCACACACCAGAGGCCCAGGCTGCTCTGAAAAGTTCTGAGTCTCCCCTGACAAGAGCACCAGCTGCAGAATCGCCACACGATGTCCCCCAGTTCCAGCTTCCTGTCCTCCAGATCAGTGCATCCCATCTCCACTTCCTGTCTGCCATCCTGAAAAAGCACCAACTGGGAGAGTGGAGAAAGCCTATGGACCTCAACCATTGGTGAGTTTTTGGGCCCATGGTCACCTATAGGACCCTGGACTCGCATTAGGTAAAGGGCAGTAGTAATCTCAACAGGAATTTCTTGAGATAAACTCAGGCATTGTAGCCAGAAGCCAGACTGATTGTTAGTGGACTATGGCTAGTTCCCTGTGACTAGTTAACTCTAATCTGTTGCTACTGCCCATATTCTCTATGGAAGACAGTAGGTTCATGCCTTGAAATGCCTTTTGGCATTGTTTTTTCTTTTTTTGTTGTTGTTGTTGTTATTGTTGTTGTTCTTCTCTTTTCTGTTTTTTCATTTTTCTTTCTTTTCCTATTTTCCTTCCCTCTCTTTTACTCTTCATTTCTGTACATTTTATAGCTGAGTCTGTCTAATTTCAGATTCTTTCTTTTCTCAACTGCTCTTATTTTCACAGGAGAGAGAAAATAGTCCCCTGATTGCCTGTTGCTGCTCTACTCCTATTCTGCTTTTGTTCCTTCATCTCCTCTTTTCCTCTAGTCAGTATCAGTTCCCTGAAATCTGTGCATTACTGTCCTCCATATCCCCCCTTTCTTCTGTATTATTAGAGTGAATACCGTTTCTAGTTGTCCTGTTGCTGTTAATCTGTTCTGTTTTGAATTTGCCCTGTCTCTTTTGTCCTCTACCTTCTTATCAGCATCCCAAGGTTTGTGTGATCTTTATAGGTCCTCCAACCCTATTTCTAATTCCTCCCTTTCCTTTAATCCCTCCCCCTCCATTTTCTAGTGACACTTTATCCTAAAAGATGATGCTGTGATATTGAAGGACCTGAATGTTAGAAAAATATCTGTGGTTAGTTCTAAACTTTAACATACTGTCATAAACCTAACTCATGAGGTCAAAGGTATTAGAAAAGTGACTGCCACAGTTTGTCATTTCTGATTCTGTTTGATATTGTTGATGATACTGACTGTATTATTTCAACCAAGGTCACGTGATTGTTCTGTTTAAGTATCTGTCATGGTGTGCCAGAACTGAGAAACTTGTAAGCTATTACAGACACAAGGAGGACAGCGCAGGAAGTTACCATGTCCAAAGGGTTCCAAATATTAAGGAAAAAGAGACTTACATTAAACATTGCCCAGACAGCAGGCCAAGAATTAAACCAAAAACATCAGCCACAACAACAACAACAACAAAAAAAAAATAGAAATGAGAAAAAATTTAAAAACTCAGACACAAAGATCATCACAATAGAGGAATCCAGGGAAAAGGAAAATAGAGCAAACTAAGCTCAGTCACCAGTACTCTGACAAAACAGGATCTAGTAAAATGGAAATCAGAAATAATTCCTCAGATAAAAACAGAGTTACTATCCATAGTGAAAGATATGATTAATAACACTAAAGAAGAGATCAGCAACATGATAGAATCTCACTTTATGAAAGCAATGGAGTCTGTTAAACAGCTTCAGAGATTTCCAGGAGATGAAAAACTCCAATGAGAGTTTGCAAAATAGGATGAATGAATATGAAGACCGAATATCAGACACAAGAGATAGGACTGCAGCCAATGAACAGGAAAGAAATAATTTATTGAAAATGTCAAGGGACGTTGAGAAGTCAATTCAGTGGCTCACAGATGATGCAAAGAAGAATGATAAGTGCAAAATATATTAAAAGACTGCTCACAAATGTAATGGCAGAAGACTTCATGGAAAAGGAAAAGAATTTGACGTATAGATAAGTAAGGCATGTAGGAATCCAAGTGGCTATGACATAAAAAAAATTTATAGGCATATAATATTCAAGGTTCCAGAAATGCAACAAAACAAAATATTGAAATCAGTTAGAGAAAAGAAACACATCACATACAAAGGAAAGTCCATTAGAATCATGGCAAACTTTTCAATGCACTCAAGTCAAGGAGAGCCTGGAGTAAAATATTCCAAGTCCTTAAAGAAAACAACCTCCAACCTAGACTGATCTATCCTGCAATACTGTCTTTCAAAATCAATGGAGAACATTGTGAAATAGTAAGAAAATATTCAAAGGTAAAAAGAGATGTAGGAGTAAGTAAAGAAGGTAAAGAAAAAATATGATAGTTTAAAAAAGAAAGCAAAGCTTATATATAGGGGGTGGTGGTTGTGGGTGGGCAGAGAAATGGGAAAAAAGAGAATTAAGTCATGTCATGCACTGGTACAAATTCATAATGTTGATTGTGATCAGAACATGTATATAAAATATACCAATAAAATCAATTTTTAAAAAATAGACAGGGAAATAAGATACTTCCATGACAAAGAACACCTGAGAAACTTCATGAATACCAAACATGCACTCCAAAAAATTCTAAAGAATATCTTAGAAAAAGATAATAAATGTCACAATCCCATGAGACCAAGCAGAGTGAACTCATTGGGCAAGGAAAGAAACTAAATGGAAAGGGGGGGGAGAGCAAATAATAAAAGAACCAAGAACAGAAAAACATCATGTCAGGGTTAAATCAGTACATATCAGTTATAATCATTAATTTCAGTGGCCTCAATATACCAATTAAAAGACATAGATTGGCAGAATGGATTAAGAAGCAAGATCCTCCAATATGCTATACACCAGAAACACACTTAATTGAGAAAGAAATTCAAAGACTGAAAGTAAAAGCATGAAAAACAATTCTCCATGTGACAGGAAACTGCAAAAAGGCAGGAGTGGCTGCTATCTGCAGACAAAGTAGATTTCAAACCAGAACTCATTAAGAGAGATAAATAAAGACACTACATCCACATACAGCGAATAACCAAAGAGGAAGAGATGACATTCATATATATTTATGCACCAAATTCTAGTGCATCCAACTATATAAAACAAATATTAATAGACATGAAAAGCCAGATAAGCACTAATACAATACTAGTAGGGGACTTCAACACCCCACTCTTACAAATATGTAAATCAACTGGACAAAAATCAATAATATTTGGACTGAACCAAACTTTTGAACAAATGGACTTAATAGATATCTACAGGGTATTTCACCCCACAAAATCGGAATATACATTCTTCTCAGCTGCTCATAGGTCATTCTCTAAAATAGACCACATGCTAGTTCATTGAACATGTTTAAGTAAATACACAGGAACTGAAGTTATCCCCTGTATACAGTTAGACAACAGTGCCTTGAAATTGGAGATCAATAGCCAAAGAAATCCCAAAATTCTCAAAAACATGGAAATTGAACAACACTCTCCTAAGCAACCAGTGGGTCACAGAAGAAATTAAACAGTTTCTACAATTAAATGATAATACCAGTACAACATATAGGAATTTATGGGGCACGGAAAGCAGTTCTATGAGGGAAATTCATAGCAGTGAATGCCCATACTAGGAAAACAGAGTGAGCTCAAATACATAACCTGATGCTGAACTTCAAGCTACCAGAAAATGAGGAGCAAGATAAACCCAATGCCCATACAACTCAAAATTTGATAGTTAAAAAAAAAGGAAACAAAACTTACGTATATGGTGGGTGGAGGTTGTAGGTAGATGAAAAGGAGAAAAATGAGAATCAAGATGTGTCAGGTACTCGTACAAACTCTCAATGATGAATGTGATTATAATGTATATATAAAATGTACCAATAAAATCAATGTAAATTTTTTAAAAAGTAGAACTAGCATTTGTGAAAACTCCAGAAGGTGGTGGGAAACTCATAAATGAGATTGTCATACATGGCTCAACTTGAAATTAATGCTTATAGTTAATTTTGCTCTTTCTACTTTGAGCTGATCAGTGAGCTCTCAATTCCACACTAATTTTCCTAAGCCATTTGCCTGCAGTGCGGGACTCAATTTCCAAATTCTACTGATTGCAGTTTTTAAAAAATGTTCTAAAGTGCTTTTCTCCATCTTGCACTCCTCATACAGGTGGGTTGGTATTTCAGTTTGATCCATAATGCTCCAACTTTCCACCAGCACATGAAGCTAGTTATTTTCTAGACCAGTCCTGGAATCTATTGCCATGGAAACCAAAAGTATAAAAAGCTGTTTTTACCTAATTGGAAAATCTAAAGGGACTGTAGAAAGATCAAAAGTGTTTTCAAAGTAAAGTAAAATCCAACACATTACAGCTACAAGGAACTGTAGAATGAAGGATCAAGATGGGTTAACAGAAGAAGAACGGAAGCCCTGGATCCACACTGAGAGAGTAAGGGCTCGGTGGGAGGCCCTCTGGCTCCATAATGCATCATGGGAAGGGCTGCTGGCAAGGTCTACTGCAAAAAAATGGCTGAAAGAACCCAGGCCTCTCTTTCTGCCAAGAAAGAAAGACAGCTACAAGAAAGACAGCCAGAGTTCCACCCTCTCCTCACAAATGTGAAAACGATTTTTTTCTGACATCAATAATACCATCTGAGCCCTGTTCCCAATATAATGCACCCAACCATTCTAGCATAGACTGTAATGGAAACCAGATGTGAATGAAAGAACCTCACCAAATAAGCTTTTATCATCTCTCATTTGACCTCAAACTTGATCCCATTTGTTGAGGAAATGTCACAGGTCATATTTTGGTTTGGGAAATGAGTAGATGCAACACATGTATTTATCTTGATGTTTTTAGTGTTTTCCTAAAGTTGAAGTAATTTTACCACATCCTGTCATCAATTTAAAAAATAAAACAGAAAAGAATCTTGGATATATCAGTCCTTCCATGGAAAACTTCCTAATACGTAAATTTCTCTGACCACCTGTAATAATACAAACTTTTCCCATCAATATCCTACTCAGAAAACACCTGAAACAATAGGAACTTCTATCAATGCTGCCAAAAAAAATACCTCTAAGCTTCCTACCATTTTCTGGGAGGCTTCTGGCCATTCCTGTTGCAAGAAAGTTACCTGGAGCTGTTGGCAGTGAGACCCATTATTGTATTGAGGCCACTGCCCACCACCGATGTGTTAAGCAGCTCTACCTGCCATCCTGGGCACCTACACACTCTGTGTTCATATTTGAAGCTAACAGAGTTGATGTCTTCTATATAGAGTGCTTAACTTTCCTGCACAAAGGCATTTATTTAAAAGGACAAAAAAACATGAATTTAACTTGGAATCAGGTTAAAGTAACACAGCAGTATACTCAAAGAAAGGAAATCTACAGAAAATCTGAAAACTACCATCTGAAAGCAATGGTTGAAAGTGCAGACCTACATTTAAATATAAATGATGAGCCTCATTTTCTCGGCCGAAAGCCATATTTACCTGACAATTGAGCAGATCGAGTAAGACTAGGCAGATTAAGCACTTAGCACAGTGCCTGGCATATAGGAAGCTGTCAGTAAACATTAGCTCTTGTGCTATTATTGTGAGAAGCAGATGAAGATATGGGAGAGCTTAACCTGGAGATCTCAAGGCTCAGAAACAAAAGGAGTCTTCAAATGACTAAAAGGCTAACCTATAACAAAGAGACATCTGAAGACAGGAGCTGGCTGGGTGGAGAACAAAGTCAAGGCAGAGGATTCTACTTACCTATTATTCCCTATCAGGGACCTTAAACGATTCTGCTGTGGAAGGAAGGCTAATGGTAGAAGGTCTCAAAAAACACTTCCAACTTTTTTTTAGTACTGAGAAACAAACTCAGAACCTTGAGCTTGCCAGGCAGGTACGCTGCCACTGAACTGTATCCCCCAAGCCCTCTGACTCTCAAGATTCCATCATTCCTAACACATGAACATAAGAAAAACAATTTTTTTTTAAAAAAAAAAGATGATTTTGTGCCAACCTTTCTAAAGTTGAGTCCTTAAAAGTTTGAGTCCTTAAAAGACTCAAAGATCAATGGATTGTACTGGGCACAATCTATGTTATTTAACACCATGAAAAACCACTGAATTTCATTCTGAGTTGTTTACAACAAAGTATAATGCTAAATGTGTAGGGGGTTTTTTGGTTTTTGAGATTTTTACTTTCATGAGAACCATTTTGTATATGGTCATAGATTCTTTAGGGTTAACTCTTTTCCTATAGATTTGATAAGCATTACTTACAAGTTTTATATTTGTTTTACTCCAAAATCTAAACATGTTCCACCTTACTGGGATGAAATATTACTAGTTTGAACATCATAAAATTGTTTTTAAAAAATAAAGTATTAAAATACTATTTATTCATCATTCCCAGGCCACTAACAGCATTTTAGATCACTGGCTTATTATACTTAAAACTTGACTACATGTTACAGTTAATCCTGATCAGTAGAAGCTGAAATGTAATTGTAATTACAGTCTCAAAATACAGGTTTTCACTTTAGTTGCCTATAATTCTGAGAAATATTTTAAAGTGAATGTAAGCTACATCTTAAACTCCTAGTCCTTCCGACATGTGCTAAACTCAGCCTGCTGCACATGAAGACCCAGGGCTCCAAACATCTCCACGAAGGTGTGAGCTCAGATCAGCCCTGAGCTGACAGATGGAGCATTCAGTAACGGAGCAATGCTGGGTTATTTCATTTTTGTTAGAGAAAGAAGCTTTGGGAAAAATATTCTCCACTTAATCTATTTTATTTTCAGCAAGGTTTTACCTGTAAATATTAATTTATACCCCAGCCAAACTCGCAGATGCTTGAGCAGCATGAATATAAATGAAATAAAGGAATCTAACTAAGAAAGAAAAAAATTGAAATTTCTAGTACCATCTTTCCTAGGCAGAGGAAAAATATATCCAAAGATTTACATGTCAATCCCTGGGGTCTCAAAGATAACAAAACACTGCCCACTGAGCTCCTACTGCAACAGGTAGGGTGATGAAAGGAGAAGGCACAAGTGAAACCGCCGCAGCATTGAGAACAAGAATCATTTGTGGCCTGTAGTGTCAGCACTCAGGGACACTGAGGCAGGATGAATACAAGTTCCAGCCTGGCCTGGGCAACACCACCTCAGTGAGAATATGTCTCGAAATCAAAAATTAAAAAGAGGCTAGAAATATAGTTCAATGTGTCCTCAACTGAGGTCCTGTGTTTAATTCTCAGTAATGAAGAAAAGGACAAGGAAGAATAAAAGGAGGAGAAGGAGAAAAAGCAGGAGAGAGGGGAGGAGGAGGGAGGAAGGGTGTTGTTGTTGGTGTTATTGCTACACCAAGGAGGAAGGAAGGAAAAATAATCATTTAGGTCATTCTCAACACAGAACTGTGTCTAAGCCACTCAAAGCCTCTCCACTTAGAACACCACCTGTCCTCTTAGCAAGATCTATGATCACTCTGTGAAACAGACAGGGAAGATGAGGTCAGGAAGACAGAGAGAGGAGTGAGACCTCGAAGACTTGTTTTCCTGATGGGAAGGAGGCAAATAAAATCGATTCACTGATAATGCATTTAACTTCTTTTCCAGCAATTAATTGTGCATCTATATTTAATGAGAACAGTATAAACAGTTAAGATATCCATGTGGCAAATGAATAAAAGCACATTTTTTAAATCTTAGGGTGCACAGATTTCCAAAGAGCGAGGCAGGGTGCCTCTGGACTTCTGCCTTAAATCCCACAGTAATTTCTCCTTCTTCTGTTCCTGTACTCTGGTCACAAAGACTCAGCATTCTGCTCTCTGGATGCTCCATACCTCATATTGTTCACTGATGTTTTATGTGTTAGTGATTTCGCCTTAACTAGATTTTAAGGAACAAAACAGCTTAGAAACTTCTGCTTCTTCATACTATCTACTACAGTGTCAATCATGACACATATACCTATGTGATATTAAATAAATAACTTGTGCATGAATTGACTGAATATTACCTATTTGTTTCACCCATTAGTTTAAAAAGAATAAGTAGGCAAAATGCTACCATGTCTTCACTCTATTCCACTTCTCTAGGGAAAAGAAAGTTACTTCTGTACTTCCTGAGTTTCTATAGCTACACCAAGTACTAGTCAGTATTACCCATTATGCCTATCAGAAGCATATCACAAAGTTCATAGGGATAGTTCACAGGGGTAAATCAAAATTTAACACATCTAGTTCTATTTTCTTCATTGAGTCCTAAAGGAATGTGACTTCTACAGCAAATACTTCTGTGCTTTCATTTATGACATTTTTATCGGTGACAGGACCTAGTGTTACACAGACTATTCCAGAGAGACACAAAATTCAAACCTAAACAAAGGATAATGTATCAGTGTCCACAAAGAACCTGCCCTTTTTGTCTTTAGGTCATTGTGTCAAACACTGAGGCAAAGAAAAGGAACTGGAATCCAAAACAGACTTAAAAAGCTGCCCTCCACTCCCGTCTACCACAATTCTATCACTAGGCTGTGGCCCTAGGAAAAAGTGCAGGTAGGCAAGAATGTTGTTGTTGATGTCGTCGTTGTTGCTGTTATTGCTGTCTTTTTCTTCGGCTGTAATAACATTAAAATGTAGCGTAACTTACCCTTGAGCCATCTACTCTCCTCCTCGGTTTGCCTGGTTTATTATTAAATAGAGCAAATTCTTATCACACAAAACATGGACTTGGGAAGAATAAAAATATACTGTTTTCTTGACTCACCTGACTGGAACATGGAAACTGGGAGGTCCCGTTCTCAAGTTTGACCTTCAAGAAAACTAGATAGCCCTGCTCGATTCTAGGCCCATTTGGACCTATCACTGTGTTCTATTTCCTGACCAGTGACTACACCTTTAATGACAGGCTGCCATTATTCACAAAACAAGATAATTCAGTGCAAATGGATGAAAAATTGGAAGAAAAGTATCACTCAATAGAATATCCTACTGAAGGTAGACATAAATATCTTCTTCATCAACACGATCACTGCAGCAAACAGGTATGGTGCTTACTATGTACCAGGAATGTGCTTAACACTATGCATTTTATTTATCAGCTTTCAAAAAGGCTGATAAACTATCTGTTTTTCACAGATGAGAAAACTATGTTGAGAAAGATTAACTACCTTAAGGTCATACATTTAATAAACTTATCAGAACCTGAACCCAGCAAGTCTGAATGTAGAGCCTGACCTACTTCCTACGATTCGTACTCATCTATTTTACTCAAAAGAGCATCAGCATCACCAGAAGAATACATCACAATAATGTGTAATGAACAGACAGCTTCTGATGACCACGACATCTAACAAATCTGCATATTTTCTACAAATCACATAAATACAAACATTCTGAGAACTCTAATAAGTACAACAGCCATAATGTAGTCACTCAGATTTAAAGTATAAGAAATAGGAAAAGTACTAGACAAAACTAGAGTTTACTCTCAATCCATATGAAGGGAAGCACAAATAACGTGCAAGCACAAGAGTACGTCACCATCCAGGTGTCCAGAGGAGCCTTGTGCAGTAGTGTGGGGAATGCTAAGGGACAAAATGCATAATTTCTCTGAAGCTGAATTTAACCAAAGTCTCTAGGATTATACCACGAAAATCAGAAGGAATCTCGAAGAGCCTTGGAGGGAGACCCACGACCACCATGGAGAACACATGCCTGTTGGTTTGCTGGCCCTAATGAAGGAAGACTGGCCTCGTTTCTTTCCTAGAAACTGTAAAGGTGGCTGTGGATAATATATTACCTAGATCCCTTCACCTTACCAGCTTGGTGTTTGTTATGGACCTAAAACACTTGAAAATTACATGCACATTTTTATGTTTTAAGAATCCTTAGGGGTAGGAAAAGTCCCCAGTGACAGCTAAACAAGATGTCTCTTTCACCGCAAAATGTGTTACATCAATTAAATGGGTAAATAGGTCCTGTCCCCACCTCTTGTGACCCTCTATTGATTAAGACCGCTGTGGAATGTTGTTTGCAATCTCAATGTATAATGGAAATCAGGACATGGCTGTCATGGTTTCTGAAGATGAATTGCTGGGAACTGAGACGAATCATAGCGTCTTTCATCTCTTACTCTCTCAGTTCTAAATTAATGTGTATCTTACAGTCTAAGCATCTCAAATCATTTTGCTGCACTATCTCAGTAGTAAGAAGATGAGCAAAAGTAGTAATTTGGGTGACCCTGTTTTAGGAATAAGGTTTAAGTGATCATTATATGGTCATGACTCCTGAACTGTATATTATTTAATAAAGAACACAACTTCCAAAGGAGCACACAATTAAAAATAGATCCATAGCACAGCTGCGGGGATTAGGAACAACACAAACAGCAGCCTAACCAGGTATGAGTCCAAGGAAATAAAAGGCTGCTGTCAGACAGAACACTGTTAAATCTCATTCCTGTTTTGTGTCCTTTGACTTGCTAAGTCAGCCTGTGAGCAGTTTGTGTGGAGCGGTGGTTCTCGAAGCGTGGTCTGCCAAACAGCAACATCAGCATCACCTGGCAACAGTTAGCACTGCCAATTCTTAGATCCCAGCCTGGACCTGCTGAATCAGAAGCTCCCAAGGGGGGCTCAGCTGTTTCCCACAAACCCTATAGTCGATGTTGATGCTAAGTCTGACAACCACTGAACTCAAATCACAGGACACCTTCAGATCTGGTCTTCCTGGGAAGGTAAGAGCTTTGGTTGAAGCAAATAGAATTCATTGTAATCTTGAATTCTTCCATATACCTAAAATTACTCTAAAAATAGTCTATAGAACTCTGAAAGCCTCAATCTTTAGGGGAAGTGAATAGAAAGAGCACAGTACTTTATGAAGACTTATTTATTGACATCCACTTTGATTTATTTTAGAAAGATTTTCAGACAACTTCTTGAACAAAAAATAGATAGTATTCAATCACAGGTCACTTTCTTGCAAAATCTTCTCATTACTTTTAGAAGAATCTCATTGTTTAAAATGCCCAAAAGATAAGCATTAATCACTAAGTAAGCTCTTGAGATGTTCTTAGTATTCACTGTAGGATTTCAGACCACTTGGAGCTACAGGCAAAGAAAGTAAAAAAGATTTAGATTCACCAAATGTAAAATCTATTGCACCTAGCAAGAGTCCTGGTGCTCCCTTCACGATCTGAGCGTGTGATGACACCCCTGGTTCAAAGGCAGTACTTGTTATGAAGAGCAGGGCCTACGATGTGTTCCTGTGTCATATGTGCCTGCTTCATAGCAAGATAGTTTTAGTTATTCATTAATGTATTCCCTTTGTTGGTCAAAAAAAGGGCTCTCTGATACCAAAATTCACTCTAGAGCTAACAGTACTTGCAAGAGGCTCAGTTTTGCTATAAGTGATTTTCAAATGATAAATGATCTTAAGAAATCAAAAGGAAGTAACCTTTTATTACTTTCTTATCAAGGATTTATAGAGTAAATTACGGTCTATCCATATAGTTAAAAACCAAAAAGCCACTAAAATAAAGAAATGATGTCATGTGCTTCTCAATCCTGTACAAATTTCAGAATCACCCAGTAATATTTCAAAATCCTATCAAAGCTGGGCTCCATCCAGTTTTATTAATCTTGGGTAAGATTTGACTATCCACATTTTTAAAAAGTTATTTAGGCTGTGCCAACATGCAGCTAGGGTTGAGAATTACTGAGACAGACCTGCATTAGCCAAAATAGAAATATCTTTCACATATATTAGGTATTAAGTAGAAAAGAAAGTTGTAAGATACACATCTATTAATAAAATCACGTGTGCACGTGTAATTTTATTAATAGCACTGTTGGAAAGTGGATTTGTCCCATTTTACACTTGATAAGTATCAACTTATCTATTTTTAACACCTTTCAAAATAGGATGCATTCATGTATTTCACTTATTCAATGTTTAATTTAAAAAGTCTATTTAGGGAAAATGTAAAGGCATACAAAAACGAGGAAGTACACGAAAATAGGAACTCCCAAAATATACCATGTTTCCTTCTTTCCCCCATCTTCCTCCTTCTGTTCCTTTTTCTAAAAGAATACAAAAGTAAAATAAACAGTTCTATTTCTGTCCTTTCTATCTAAATATGATTTCCAATATTTGGGGTTGAGATGAGAAAGTTGAATAGAGATATTGCTGGTTCACGTATTTATTCAACAAACATTTCTTAGGTTCCCAACAAGTCCAAGATGCTATCTAGAACTACAGTAGCAAAGATACACATGGATCCGAGCTTATGGTTGAACAGACGACCCATGTACTTAACTGTGCTAATAAATAACTGCATTAGTGTGGGTAAAGACTAAGAAGAGAAAGTATAGACTGTCTTGTCATTACACGTAACAAGGAAAATGAGAAAAAACTTCAAAAAGTAGAGATGAACCCTCATGATGGGGTGGAATGTAGCCATTAAAGACTTTTAAGGAGGGGACAGACATTACCAAATCTGTGTTCGCACTAGCTCTCTGGCTTTGAATTTCAATGTCCATTCTCAACTAATGCCATTACTTTGGGTATCTACATGACAGACCACCCGTCATCTCTCATCTAAGGTAAGGAAGCTCTTTTCATAGTCAAACAGGAGCTGGCTACAGTACCACAGGATTGACTGAAGGAATTTACCTGTCAATATTCTGTTATCTGTTTGCTAACCAATAAGATTTATATGAAATGTTACTTCCTGCTGAGTTCATTGAGTGTACTTATTTATCCATCCATCTAACTAGATGAGCTTGGACATGGCAGATTTACCTTCTCATAGTTTACAGTTAATAAATCCATTGTGTGCAATAAATAATTCACAAAACAGTTGGTTTTAATTGTTGCTAC